>PVKP010012615.1:0-57803 GCA_004027715.1 Plecturocebus donacophilus
ACCTCTGAATATGAGAAGCACTATGGCTAGACTTGCTTGTACAGGACATTCAGCATACTAACACTGGTTTGTAAGAGTATGCTTATTTAAAGTATATGCCCATTCTCCTTATCTTGGGTGTAAGGCCCTTGCAGCTAGAATCATAGTATTTATCTCTAGTCTCTTCCTCCTCTGATTAAACCTAACTCAATTCATTTGGATAGTAATAAACAGGCAATGCCTGTTTTACAGACTACACCTTTCCAGTTTAGTGTAAAGGAGTGCTAGCCCAACCCTTCTAAGGTAATTCTGGCTTCCGGTCTTATATCAGGTTGTGGAATAAAATATTTAAAATATTTTATGGAAATTCATGTCTATAATTAGCAAGTGGTTAAGATTCTTTCATCTTTGCAGATGGAAAGGAGAACAATAACTGGGGTTGGGAAGCAGAGGGACACATTTCTGATATCTCTGAAATCAATCTCAAAACTTGACCTAAGGTAAGTTTGATTTCTCCTTGTACTTGTTTGGAAGCAATTCTCCATCATGTTTCTGCATATCTGGTAATCTAGACTATCTTTTCAAAGATGTCTACATAACTAGTTGCTTTGGAAGCTAGAAATGGTACTTCGCTTCAGGTTAGAGGACAGATTTGTTTGCTAACCAGGATAATAAAGATAATGTTTCATTTGGTGGCAAAGGATAGGCAGGTTTGCTCACAGCCTTGATGTTAGATTGGAAGATTTTAAGTTCAAGTTTTCTCAGTTGTGACACTGCCCCTCTGCCTTTTTAGGATCTACCTGGACCTGCCTCCATACCACCCTTATGAGACTTGGGGGCAAGGAGAACCAATGCAAACATGAAACTCATGCTGCCTGCTGTGCCATAAGCAATAAACTGTCTAAATCAATTTGGACTTACGGTCTTTTTACTATCTGAATCTACGTGGCACGCCAGCCTAGCAGCTGCAGTAGTCTGACTGCTTTAAAGCATTGTCTTTTAGGAAAGTGCTCATTGACTATTTGTTAAATGAGTAAATGAGTGAATGAAACCTGGCAGCAGTGTGAAGAATGGTTTGAAGAGGAGAAAGACTTGAATCAGGAAGACAGGTAGGCCACTCCAGTTGATTAGATAATAGATATGGTAGATGAAATTAGAATGATGTAATAAAAGAGATGGGTAAAAAAGGCAAAGAGGGGAAGCCCCAAATACACATATAGACGCCCTTAAAATCCTTGGCTGATCCCTGAATTGACAATGTATGGGAGACTCCAAGAAGTCTTCAGAAACCCGCAAAAGGAAAGGTAAAAAGCTGCTCAGTAATTTCACCACTACCCAAGGCATAGGGGTAGAATTTGGAGTTTGATTTCACCTAGTCAGAGGGCTTAGTACACATTTCAGACTTCTCATTGAAATCTCTGAAGGGTCATGCCTTAAAAGTATAGGCTATGTACCAGGACTATGGACCTGGTCTAATAGCTTCAACTACACCAACGGAAAAACCAAGACACCCAAGGAGTTCCCTATAATTAGTCAGCTTTAACTTCCTTAGAAAACAAAAAGTCAACGTTCTTTAGAGGTAGATAACAGAATCAAGAGTCCCTATAAGGTATCATCCACAATTCTATACTATAAAAAATTACTACCTATGCAAACAAACAGAAAAACAGGACTCAATTTTAAGAGAAAAATCAAAATAAATAGATCTTAAGATAACCCAGATGTTGGACTTTACAACAGCTTTATAAATATGTTCAAAGACTTAACAGAAAAAGATGGTCATAATTACCAAACAAATAAGGGAATCTCAGTAAAGAAAAATGACATAAAAACGACCAACTGAAAATTCTAGAATTGGAAAGTATTATATTTGATAAGTAAAAATCATAGCATGGACTTAACAGCAGACTAAAAAACAGAAGAACAGGCCAATAAACTTCAGTTTAGATAAACAGAAACAATTTAATTTGAAGACAAGGAAAAGATTTTTCAAAAATCAATAGAACCTCAATGACCTATAAGACAATGTAGAAAAATCTAATGTATGTGTAATTGGTGTCCCAGAAGAAGAGAGAATGGAACAGATAGAATATTCAAGAAATAATTGAAATTTGGGGAAAATATCAACTTTTATATCCAAGAATCTCAGTGAATCAAAAGCATGGTTAATATAAAGAAAACCACCTCTATGCACATGATAGGCAAATGCTGAAAACCAAAGCTAAAAAGACAATATTGAAAGAAGCAGAAAAACAACCACCACCATTATACACATAGGAACAACAGAAATGATGGTGTACTTCTCATCGGAACTGATGGCTACCAGAAAACAATAAAATTACATATTTAACTTATGTTTTATGAGGCATAATATAATATTCCAATGTGTAAGTGAAAGATGCATACTGAAAGCAACCTCTTAAAAATAATATATAGGTATAGGTAAAGAGCCAATTGAAGAACTAAAATGAAAAATTAAAAAATTTGATTAATGCAAAAGAGAGTAGGAAAACAGACTGAAAGAAACAACAGATGGCTCAAAATAAAAATAAGATGAAAACCTTAAACTCACAACATCAATAATTCATTAAATGTAAATGAGCTAATATTTCAGTTAAAATGCAGATATTGTCAGACTAGATAAAAAGAAAGTCTATAAGAGATGCTTATGTTGTCTACAAGAGATATACTTTAAATATAAAGACACAGATAGGTTGAAAGTAAGAATAGAAAAATATTTGTCTGAAATGAGTAATAAGAAAGTTACAGTGGCTACATTAGTAGCAGATAAAGTAAACAATAAAATATTTACATAGCTTCAAAGTACTGCCCCTCAAAATATTTATTGATTACAAATATGAAAAGCCTACAATGTACCTTAATTGAGAAAGTAAACATAATTAGTAATGAAAAACATAAAAATTTTGTGACACATAATAGGATTCAATAAGAAGAACACAGCATTACTACTGTGATGTCTCTGCTAAGTTGAACAACACAAATCTAATCATGAGAAGATATATAACAAATCCAAATTAAAGGACATTATATAAAATATCTAGCCAGTAATCCTCAAATGTGTCAACACCACTAAAGTTCAGGAAAGATTAAGAAACTTTTCTAGATTGAAGGAGACGAAATAGCTTTGACAAAGGCAACGTGTGATTCTGAACTTACTACTTAAGGATATTACTGGGATAATAATACCATTTGAGGATAGTAATATATAAATATTAATTATCTGATTTTAATGGTGGTGATATAGAAATAGATATAGGCTTTTTTTTTTTTTTTTTAGATAGAGTCTCACTGTCACCAGGCTGGAGTGCAGTGGCACAATCTCACTCACTGCAACCTCTACCTCCTGAGTTCAAGGGATTCTCTTGCCTCAGCCTTCCAAGTAGCTGGGATTATACACATGCTCCACCATGCCCAGCTACTTTTTTATTTTATTTTTAGTAGAGATGGGATTTCACCACATTGGCCAGGATGGTCTCAATCTTTTGACCTTGTGATCTGCCTGCCTTGGCCTCCCAGAGTGCTGGGACTACAGGCATGAGCCACTGCGCCTGGCCAATAGATACAGGCTTCTGTCCATGGTTCGTGGCTCTTAACACCCACAGACCTTGTTACAATCTTTTGTTAAAATGTTGGTTGCTTTAGGCCTTAGAAACAGGCCTCAGAAAACAATCTCTCTCTCTGATTTTCTCCTGCCCTCTTTCACCTGCTCCTTTTTCTCCCCAAGGTAGGCCATAGAAACTAAAAATATACTCTACTCTTCCTCTGCCTCTGGCCATAAAGAAATTCTCTGACCTACTTTGTCTGACTATAGGTTACAAGACCTCTGTTTCAAAAGTCTCCTTATGCCTTATACAAAAATTAACTCAAGATGGATTAAAGACTTAAATGCAAGACCTAAAACCATAAAAACCCTAGAAGAAAGCCCTAGGAAAGACCATTCAGGACATAGGAATGGGCAAAGACTTCATGACTAAAATATCAAAAGCAATGGCAACAAAAGCCACAATTGACAAATGGGATCTAATTAAACTAAAGAGCTTCTGCACAGCAAAAGAAACTATCATCAGAGTGAACAGACAACCTAAAGAATGGGAGAAAATTTCTGCAATCTATCCATATCACAAAGGGCTAATAGCCAGAATCTACAAGCAACTTAAACAAATTTACAAGAAAAAAACGAACAACCCCATCAAAAAGTGAGCAAAGGATATGAACAGGCACTTTTCAAAAGATATTTATGTAGCCAACAAACATATGAAAAAAAGCTCATCATCACTGGTCATTAGAGAAATACAAATCAAAACCACATTGAGATACCATCTCATGCCAGTTAGAATGGCAATCATTAAAAAGTCAGGAAACAACAGATTCTGGAGAGAGTGTGGAGAAATAGGAACACTTTTATACTGTTGGTGGGAGTGTATATGAGTTCAATCATTGTGGAAGACAGTGTGGTGATTCCTCAAGGAACTAGAAGCAGAAATACCATTTGACCCAGCAATCCCATTACTGGGTATACATACAAAGGATTATAAATCATTCTACTATAAAGACACATGTACACGTCTGTTTATTTCAGCACTATTTACAATAACAAAGACTTGAAACCGACCCAAATGCACATCAATGATAGACTGGATAAAGAAAATGTGGCTCATACACACCATGGAATACTATGCAGCCATAAAAAAGGATGAGTTCATGTCCTTTGCAGGGACATGGATGAAGCTGGAAACCATCATTCTCAGCAAACTAACACAGGAATGGAAAACCAAATGCCACATGTTCTCACTCATAAGTAGGAGTTAAACAATGAGAACGCATGGACACAGGGAGGGTACATCACAGGCTGGGGCCTGTCAGGGAGTGGGGGACTAGGGGAGAGATAGCATTAGAAGAAATACCTAATGTAGATGACAGGTAGGTGGGTGCAGCAGACCACCATGGCACATGTATACCTATGTAACAAACCTGCACATTATGCACTTGTATCCTAGAACTTAAAGTATAATAACAAATAATTCTGAGAAACAAAACAAAACAAAACAAAACAAACCGCGCCGCCCCCCTCCCCCCCAAAAAAAGAGCTTTTGCCCCATACCCTGGAGGAAGAATGCTGCACAGAGAGGCCAAGATGAATCTGAATAGACAGGCCTTGATGGGTTTTCCCCCTCAGTCTATTAAAATTAGATCACACCCTTTTGGCCCCATCACATTTCTCCATGGTTGTTAATCATGCCTATCCAATGACATCTCCATAAAAGGCCCAAGAGGATGGGGTACAGGACAGCAGAACATGTGGTGGCTTATAGGAAGGTGAACAAGAAATTCATCCATATGCTGGGAGGGTGGTGCACCCCATTCCACAGAGACAGAAGCTCCTATGCTTAGGACCCTTCTATACCTTGCATTATGTAGCTTACCCTTTTCTTTTTCCTATTTTATTTATTTATTTTGATAGAGTTGGGGTTTCGCTATGTTGCCCAGGCTGGTCTCGAACTCCTGGGCTCAAGGGATCCTCTCACCTTGACCTCCTAAAATGCTGGGATTACAGGCATAAGCTATGGTACCCAGCCCATGTATCTCTTCATCTGGCTGTTTATTTGTATCTTTTAATATATCCTTTACAATAAACTAGTAAACATATTTCCCCGAGTTCTGTGAACCACTCTAGCAAAATAATTAAATCTAAACAGGGAGTCGTAGGAACCACAACTTGAAGCCAGTTTAGTCAGAAGTTCGGGAGGCCTTCATTGTAACTGATGTCTGAAGTATGGGGCAGTCTGGAGACTGAGCCCTCAGTCTGCGGGATCTGATACTATCTCTGGGTAGATAGCATTAGAAGTGAATTAGGCGATATCCAGCTGGGTGTCTGCTGAAGAACTGACTGCTTGCTTGCTGGTGAAGTCTCCACATATTTGGTCACTGAAGTCTTCTGTGTCGATTGTTGTGTTGAGTGAGAGAACAGAAAAAACCCCAAACATATAGAGTGTGTTTTCTCCCCTCAGAATTTCAAACTTGAAGCAAATGCAAACATAGTAAAACTTGTGAGTTGCAGGTAAAGCAGTGGTTAGGAAAATTTCATAGACTTAAATAATTATATTTATATGTATTTAAGAAAACTATACATACAATTAGGTAATTATAAATAATATATTTATATATGTATAAATATATAACAATGTCTTATGATGATTTTATCATAATGATTATATAAAATCATTGACCTAAGATTCCAAAGTAAGAAGCTAGAAAAAGATTGAGATAGAGCAGGGATCCCTCTCAGGGACCTGCTAGCACCTTCTTGGCATGGAAATGACGGTAACATTTTGAGTCCCTTCAAGGCAAAGTCCAGGCACCCAGCTAGCCTTGAGAAGTAAATGAGCAACCTGATAATAAGCAAGAAGATAGTAAAAACAGTTTCCCAAACCAGCCAGAGTCACAAAGTATTTTGGTACCCTATGGAAACTAAAAGATAACATTTTAACATATGTTTTTGAGTTGTTTTTCAGAAACCACCACCAGATGAAAAATGCCAGCAGTTATCACACAGGCCTCAGATAAAGGAGAACTGAGGACTGAATTCTGACCATCATTTTTTGTTCTAAATTTCTTCCTGAAGGGCTTGGAGAAATCATTGAAAAATACAATACACTAAAATGGAGGTAAGAAGAAATAAAATCTGGAATGTCAAAATCTATAAAAGAAAGTAGGTTTATTGCCAAAAAACCTTCCTACCAAGAAAAAAACAAAACAAAACAAAAAACTCCAGCAGGACTAGGTAGTTTCACTGGTAAATTCTTCAAAAAAATTTAAGAAATAAATAATTCCAATCTTACCAATCTTACTCAACTTTATAAATAATAGAAGAAGATAAGACAGTTTCCCAGCTTATTTTATAAGGTCTGCAAATCCTGATAGGAAAACCTGACAAAGACATTATAAGAAAAGAAAACAAAACAATAGACCAATATTTCTTTTAATCCTGTTGCAAAAATCCTTAATGTATTAGCAAATTAAATTGAGCAATATATAAAAAGCATAATATGTCATGACCAAGTAGGACTTAATCCCAGAAATGCAAGGTTGGTTTCATATTTTAAAATCAATTGATATGGCTGGATGCGGTGGCTCACACCTGTAATCCCAGCACTTTGGTAGGCCAAGGAAGGCAGACCACTTGAGGTCAAGAGTTCGAGATGAGCCTGGCTAACATGGTGGAACCCCCATCTACTAAAAATACAAAAATTAGCCAAGTGTGGTGGCACATGCCTGTAGTCCCAACTGCTTAGGAGGCTGAGGCAGGAGAATTGCTTGAACCCAGGAGGTGGAGGCTGCCCTGGGCTGAAATCACACCACTGCACTCCAGCCTGGGCAACAAAACGAGACTCCATCTAAAGGAAAACAAAAAACAAAAAAGAAAAAACAACTGATGTGCTGGGTGTGGTGGGGTGTGCCTGTAGTCCCAACTACTCGGGAGGCTGAGGTGGGATGATTGCTTGAGCCTAGGAGTTCGAGTCCAGCCTGGGCAACACAGTGAGACTCCATCTCTAAATTTTTTTTTAAACAATTGATGTAATGAGTAAAATAAATAAAGAACAACAACTATATATAATTCCAACATATGTAGAAAAGGCATTTGACAATATTTGACACCAACTCTTGGTGTAAATTCTCAGCAAACTAGAATCAAAAGAAAGTTTCCTTGATCAGTGTGTCATTTGTCAGTTTCTTGCCTTTCAGCTTCAAATCAGCTTCTTTACCTAGTTTTGTGAGACCAGACCCTGTGAACATTTCTCCTTTGCCAGTTGCCACAATATTTGACTTTATCAGTAGCAGGTGCAGCAGGGACACTGCAAGTAATAGCAAAAGAAGGGGCTGTTCACACTAGTTCCAGTGTTCTCTTCTTGCTCCTATGAGGCATATGTCAGAGGTCTCCAGGAGACTCAGTGCATTTCACACTCCAGTAAGTTTTACCACTAAAACAGTGGGCAACTTTCTGTTTATCAGTCCCAGCTATCTAGCTCTGGCCATTGGCACTCCAGTGAACTTCACCATCCAGGGCCACAACTACACTCATTCCCATAAGGCCTGAATCTCAGCTTCCAAGTTTGTTCCTCCCTTAGATACTCTCTCTAAGCCTCAGAGGTAGTAGCTTCCCCCTATATTTGTTATTCCTATATTCTTTCGCTCAAGAGCATCTTTTAAAAACTGAAGTTAATTTCATGTTTAGTGGTGAAATATTACATGCTTTCTTCTTAAGATCAGAAATAAGGCAAGGATGTTTACTCTAATCACTTCTATTTAAATTTGTAATGAAGGCATTGGCCAGTGAAATAAGGCTGAAAAAAAGGAAAGAAGAAAGAGGGATAGAAGGGAGGGAGGGAAGGCATAAAGATTCGGAAAAAAAAAAAACTCACTTTAATTTGCATATGACATGACTGTTTATGTAGAAGCCTAGAAAATCTACAAAACAACTAATAAAACTAATGAGGAACTTTAGCAAGTTTACAGAAACAAGATCAATGCAAAAAGATCAAAGACCTACAAATGACAAGCACATGAAAAGATCTCAGCATCATTTGTCATTAGAGAAATGCAAATTAATACCATTGCACACCTAAATGGAATAAATGTCTTCATTTAGAATGGCTCAAAAGAAAAAGACTGACTATACAAAGTATCCCCATAAAAAAGTGAGGGTATGGAGAAAATGGGACTTTCATTCACTATCAGTGGGAAAGTAAGATGGTATAAGCATTTTGGAAAACTGTTCAGCATTTTCTTAAAAGTTAAACATACAACCTGCTCTATGACCCAGTCATTCCATTTCTAATGATTTGCCCAAGAGAAATGAAAGCATATGCTTACAGATGAATGTTCTTATCATCTTCATTAGTAATAGCCTAAAACTGAAAACAACCAAAATGTCCACCGACAGGCAAACGGCTAAACAATCTGTAGCATATTCAAGACTAGGTGCTATGGCATATACCTGTAAACTTTAAACTTTTACATTGTTCATGCCTGCAATCCCAGTACTTTAGGAGGCTGAGTCAGGAGGATCACTTGAGACCAGGAGCTTGACAACAATTTGTAATAGATCCATAAAATAGAATAATACTTAACAATGACAATACATAAATCATTGACATATGCAATAATAACATGAATGCATTTCAAAATAATCATACTGAATGAAAGAAGCTAGGCAAAAAGAATAGTTTTATATGATTTCACTTATATAAAATTCTTGAAAATACAAGTCAATCTGTCGTGACAGAAAACAGATCGCTGGTTGCTTGGGGAGGGAGGGTGGCAGCAGAGAGTGGTTGGAAGAAAGGATAACAAATGGGCTGGGCGCAGTGCCTCATACCTGTAATACCAGTACTTTGGGAAGCTGAGGTGGGCAGATCATGAGGTCAGGAGTTTGAGACCAGCCTGGCCAACATGGTGAAACCCCGTCTCTACTAAAAATACAAAAATTAGTTGGGCGTGGTGGTAGGCACCTGTAATCCCAGCTTCTCAGGAGGCTGAGGCAGCAGAAATGTTTGAACCTGAAAGATAAAGGCTGCAGTAGTGAGCCAAGATCGTGCCACTGCACTCTAGCTTGGGCTACAGGGCAAGACTCTGTCTCAAAAAAAAAAAAAAAAAAAGGAAAGGATAACAAATGGCCATGAGGAAACCCTTTTTGAAGACAATAGTTATGTTCATTATTTTGATTGTGGTAATGCTTTCATGGGTGTGTAAATATGCTACAAGTTATCAAATTATACACCTGAGATATATGCAATTTGTTACATATCAGTTAAATTCAAGCAATTACTAAAATAACATAAGGAAGAAATAGTGGATATGGTGGCACAACATTGTGAATGTGCTTAATGCTACTGAATAGTATACTCAAAAATGGTTAAAGTGGCAAATTTTATGTTATGTATATTTTGGAAAAATGTTTATAAAGAATCACTGGAAAATAGATTTTTTAAATTTCTTTATTGCATTTTAGGTTTGGGGGTACATGTGAAGAACATGCAAGATTGTTCCATAGGTACACATGTGGCAGTGTGATTTGCTGCTTTCCTCCCCTTCACCTATATCTGGCATTTCTCCCCATGCTATATCTCCCCAACTCCCCACCCCCTACTGTCCCTCCCCTATTTGCCCCCAAAAGACCCCAGTGTGTAGTGCTCCCCTCCCTGTGTCCATGTGTTCTCATTGTTCAACACCCGCCTATGAGTGAGAACATGCAGTGTCTGATTTTGTGTTCTTGTGTCAGTTTGCTGAGAATGATGTTTTCCAGCTTCATCCATGTCCCTACAAAGGACACGAACTGATCGTTTTTGATGGCTGCATAATATTCCATGGTGTATATGTGCCACATTTTCCCTGTCCAGTCTATCATTGATGGGCATTTGGGTTGGTTCCAGGTCTTTGCTATTGTAAACTGTGCTGCAATGAACATTCGTGTGCATGTGTCCTTATAGTAGAACGATTTATCATCCTTTGGATATATACCCAGTAATGCGATTGCAGGGTCAAATGGAATTTCTATTTCTAGGTTCTTGAGGAATCGCCACACTGTCTTCCACAATGGTTGAACTAATTTACACTCCCACCAACAGTGTAAAAGTGTTCCTATTTCTCCACATCCTCTCCAGCATCTGTTGTCTCCAGATTTTTTAATGATCGCCATTCTAACTGGCGTGAGATGGTATCTCAATGTAGTTTTAATTTGCATTTTTCTAGTGACCAGTGATGATGAGCATTTTTTCATATGTTTATTGGCCTCATGTATGTCTTCTTTTGTAAAGTGTCTGTTCATATCCTTTGCCCATTTTTGAATGGGCTTGTTTTTTTCTTGTAAATCTGTTTTAGTTCTTCGTAAATTCTGGATATCAGCCTCTTATCAGAGGGGTAGACTGCAAAAATTTTTTCCCACTCTGTTGGTTGCAGAGTCACTCTAATGATTGTTTCTTTTGCCATGCAGAAGCTGTGGAGTTTGATTAGGTCCCATGTGTCTATTTTGGCTTTTGTTGCCAATGCTTTTGGTGTTTTGGTCATGAAGTCCTTGCCTATGCCTATGTCCTGAATGGTTTTGCCTAGATTTTCTTCTAGAGTTTTTATAGTGTTAGGTCTTATGTTTAAGTCTTTAATCCAACTGGAGTTAATTTTAGTGTAAGGTGCCAGGAAGGGGTCCAGTTTCTGCTTTCTGCACATGGCTAGCCAGTTTTCCCAACATCATTTATTAAACAGGGAATCCTTTCCCCATTGCTTGTTTTTGTCAGGTTTGTCAAAGATCGGATGGTTGTAGATATGTTGTGTTGCCTCCGAGGCCTCTGTTCTGTTCCATTGGTCTACATCTCTGTTTTGGTACCAGTACCATGCTGTTTTGATTACTGTAGCCTTGTAGTATAGTTTGAAGTCTGGTAGTTTGATGCCTCCCACTTTGTTCTTTTTGCTTAGAATTGACTTGGCTATGTGGGCTCTCTTTTGGTTCCATATGAAGTTTAAGGTGGTTTTTTCCAGTTCTGTGAAGAAGGTCATTGGTAGCTTGATGGGGATAGCATTGAATCTGTAAATTACCTTGGGCAGTATGGCCATTTTCACGATATTGATTCTTCCTAACCATGAACATGGAATGTTTCCCCTTCTGTTTGTGTCCTCTCTTATTTCATTGAGCAGTGGTTTGTAGTTTTCCTTGAAGAGGTCCTTTACATTCCTTGTTAGTTGTATTCCTAGGTATTTTATTCTCTTTAAAAAGTCAATCAAAATGTATTGCTGGCTGGGCGCAATGACTGATTCATGTAATCCCAGCACTTTGGGAAGCTGAGGTGGGAGGATTGTTTGTGGCCAGCAGTATGAGACCAGCCTGGGCAAAACAGCAATACCCCATCTCTACAAAAATAATTTTAAAATTAGCTGGGTATGGTGGCACATGCCTGTAGTCCCAGCTCCTCGGGAGGTTGAGGTGGGAGGAATGCTTGAACTCAGGAGTTCAAGGATGCAGTGAGCTATGCTTTACCACTGCACTTCAGTGTGGGTGACAGAGCGAAACCCTGTCTTAAAAAAAAAAAGACATTGCTATCATAGGTAATCTAACCTGATATCTTATTTAAAAATGTTGCTTAGTGTCTTATTGTAGTAGCATCTAAAAATAATACAGAAAAAATGAGCACTGGACTTGAGCAGAAAACTTCACAAAAGAAAGTATACAAATGATGTTTAAGCATAAGAAAAGTACTCAACTTCATTAGTCATTAGGTAAAGTGCAAATTAAAACAAAAATGAGATACACACTAGAAATGCTAAAAGTAAAAGGACTGACAAAACCAAATATTGCCAAAGATACATAGCATCTGAAACTCTTATGTACTGTGTTGTTGGTCAGAGTGTAAAGCGGTACAACATTTTGGAGAACCATCAGGCAGTATCTACTAAAGCAAAAAATATGCAGAAACTATTAAAGAGCATTGCACTTTTAGGTATTTACTTGATAAGCACAATGTCCACAAAATGACTTGTACAAGAATGTTAATTTTTTCAATTTCTTCATAAGATTCTCTCATAATAGCTAAAGACTGTAATTAACCCAAATGTCCATCATCACATGAATGTATAAACAAATTATGACATATTTGTGCAACAGAATACAATTTAGCAACAGAGAAATATGCCATTGATATGTACAACAATATGGATAAATCTCAAAAATATTATGTTGAGTGAAAGATCCTAGACACAGAAGAATACATACTGTATTATTCTATTTATACACACACAGACATATTCCCCCACCAAAGTTGGTGAACTAGAAGCAGTGTTAGCATGCCTCTCCCGCTTGGAAAGACAAAAGAGTGTATAGAGACTCATACTGTGAACTTTTTGTTCCAGAAGCAATACAGGAACTCAACAGGAAAACGGAAAGAAACCACAGATCCTCTGAAAGAAATGGTAGGCTGCAGTCTACACTGTGAGCCAGGTGAAAAACTTAGACAGTGAACCTGCTCACACACCAAGCACACTGCTACTACAAACAGCATCTGAGAAAGCCATCATACAAAGACTCTCTGTAACCAAGGAACTCAGAGAGTCTTCACACCAGAAATCATCAAGAGCCAAATTAGGCTATAGTAAACTATAAACATTAAAGTTACATCTTTAAGGGGGAACAAAAAAATATTTAAAAACACAGGTGAATAAAAAATAAATTTAAAAATACTAGAAGAAATAGTCCACCCAAGTGAGAAGGAACCAGAAAAATAATTCTGGCAATATGACAAAACAGGGTTCTATAGTATCCACAAAAGATCATGCCAAACCAAGATGAAATCTTTGAAATACCAGATAAAGAATCCAAAAGGTTGACTGTTAAGCAACTTACTCAAGGAGATGCAAGAGAAAGGTGAAAACCAACATGGTGAAGCTAAAAAAAATTCAGGATATGAGTGAAAAAATTTCTAGAGATAGATATTTTAAAGAAAAACCAGGGCCAGGCATGGTAGCTTACACCTGTAATCCCAGCACTTTGGGAGGCGGAGGCAGGCAGATCACAATGTCAGGAGGTCAAGATCAGCGTGACCAACATGGTGAAACCCTATCTCTACTAAAAATACAAAAATTAGCCAGCTGTGGTGGTGCACACCTGTAATCCCAGCTACTTGGGAGGCTGAGGCAGGAGAATTGCTGGAACCTGGGAGGTGGAGCAATTCCAAAATAAAGAAAGAAATTTCCAAAATAAAGAAAGAAAGAAAGAAAGAAAAGAAAAACCAATTAGAACTTCCAAAAATGAAACATTTAGAGAAATCTAAAAATGCAGTGGAAAGTTTTAACAATAGACTAGACCAAGTAGAAGAAAAAATTTCAGAGTTTGGAGACAACGCTTTTGAATTAATCCAATCAGACAAGAATAAAGAAAATAAAATTAAAAGAAATGAACAAAGTCTCCAAGAAATATGGGATTATGTAAAATGGCCAAACCTAAGAATCACTAGTGTTCCTAAGAAAGAAGAGAAACAAAAAATTTGGAAAACTTATCTGAGGGAATAATTGAGGAAAACTTCCCTGGCCTTGCTAGAGATTTAGATAATCAAGCATGAGAAACTGAAAGAATTCCTGGGAGATTCATTACAAAAAGGATATCACCAGCTAGACATAGTTGCTCATGCCTATAATACCACTTTGGGAGGCCAAGGTGGGAAGACTTGAGACTAGGAGTTTGAGACCAGCCTGGGCAACAGAGAGAGTGCCTATCTCTACAAAAAATTAAAAAATTAGCCTGATGTGGTGGCATATGCCTGTAGTACCAGCTACTCAGGAAGCTGAGGTGGGAGGATTGCTTGAGCTTAAGAAGTCAAGGCTGCAGTAAGCCATAATCATGCCACTGCATTCTAGCCTGGGTGACAGAGTGAGACCCTGTCTCAAAAGAAAGAAAAAAAAAGAAAGCAAAAAGAACATCACCAAGGCATATAGTTATCAGAGTATCTAAAGTCAACATGAAGGAAAAAATTCTAAGAGCAGTAAGACAAAAGCATCAGGTAACCTATAAAGGAAAATTTATTACACTAACAACAGCCTTCTCAGCAGAAACCTTACAAGCCAGAAAGGATTAGGGTCCTATCTTTAGTCTCCTTCAACAGAATAATCGTCAGCCAAGAATTTTGTATCCAGCAAAACTAAGTTTCATAAATGAAGTAGAAAAAAAGTCTTTTTCAGATGAGCAAATGCTGAGAGAATTTGTCACTACGAGACCAGCCCTAAAAGAAATGCTAAATGGAGCTCTAAATCTTGAAACAAAAGGTCGACACGCACCAGAATAGAACATCTTGAAAGCATAAAACTCACAGAGCCTATAAAACAATACCACATGAAGAAAACAAAGTAGGTAACAGTCAACAATGATAACTGAAATAGTACTTCACATGTTAATATTAATGTTAAATGTAAATGGTCTGTATCCTCCACTGACAAAATGGATGAAAAATTACAAACCAAATATCTGCTGTATTCAAGAGACTCAGTTAACATGTAAAGATTCTTACAGACTCAAGGTAAAGGGTGGAAAAAGATATTCCAACCAAATGGAAACCAAAAACAGGCAAGAGTAGCTATTCTGATGTTAACAAAACAGATTTTAAAGCAACAATGGTTAAAAAAAAAAAAGAAGGTCATTACATAATGATAAAAGGATCAATCCAAGAAGAAGATATTACAATCCTAAATATATATGCACCTAACTCTGGAGCTCCTAGAGTTGGACAGAAACACAATAATAACGGGGGACTTCAACACTCCACTGACAGCACTAGACAGATCATCAAGGCAGAAAGTCAAAGAAACAGTGGACTTAAACTGCACTCTACAACAAATGGATGTAACTGATACAGAAAATTCTACCCCAAAACTATAGGATATACACACTTTGCTGGGCACAGTAGCTCACACCTCTAATCCTGGCACTTTGAGAGGCTGAGGCAGGCAGTCTGTTTGAGACCAGGAGTTCAAGACCAACCTTGCCAACATGACAAGACCCTGTCTATTAAAAAAATAATAATAAAATAAAAATAAATAAATAAAAGAAAAAAAGAATATCCATACTTCTTATCAGCAAATGGAACATTCTTGAAGATAGAATATGATAGGCAACAAAATAAATCTCAATAAATTTTAAAAATGAAAATCATATCAAAGGCAATCGAGTACCAATAAGGTAAACAAGTATCTTTTCAGACCATAGTGGAGAAAAACTAGAAATCAACTCCAAAAGGACCTCTTGGAATTATACAAGTAATGGAAATTAAACAATCTTTTTCTGAATGATTTTTGAATTAACAATGAAATCAATATGGAAATTAAAAAATTCTTTGAAATGAATAATAGTGACACAAAATCTCTGAGATACAGCAAAAACAAAAGTAAAAGGAAAGTTTATAGTGCTAAATCCCTACATCAAAAAGTCTGAAAGATCACAAATTGACAATCTTTTGTCACACTTCAATTAGAGAAACAAGAACAAACAAAACTCCAAACTAGCAAAAGAAAAGAAACAACAAAGATCAGAGCAGAATCAAATGAAATTGAAACAAACATAAACAATATAAAAGACCAATGAAACAAAAAGCTGAGTTTTTGACAAGGTAAACAAGACTGACACACCATTAGCTAGATTAACCAAGAAAAAAATAGAGAAGATTCAAATAAGCTCAATAGAAATGAAAATGGATATATTACAGCAATGTCTGTAACAGAAATACAAAAAGACATCACAGAAATACAAAAGATCAGTTGAGACTACTGTGATCACCTCTATGCACATAAAGTAGAAAATCCAGAGGAAATGGATAAATTCTTGGAAATATAAAACCCCCATCTTCGATTAGGAAGAAACAGAAATCCTGAACAGATCAGTAACCAGCAGTGAGATTGAGTCAGTAATTTAAAAAATTGCCAACAATAACAAAAAAAGCCCAGGGCCAGATGGATTCACAGCCAAATTCTACCAGCTATTCAAAGACTTGGTATCAATATTATTGAAACTATTCTAAAAGACTGAAAAAGAGGCAATCCTCCCTAACTCATTCAATAAAGCCAGTATCACTCTGATACCAAGACCAGAAAATTATCTAATGGAAGAAAAAAGGAAAAAAAGAAAAAAAAAGAAACTACAGACCAATAGCCTTGATGAATATGGATGCAAAAATCCTCAACAAAATACTAGCAAATTGAATCCAACATAATTCACCTGAGTTTCATCCCAGGGGTGCAGGGATGGTTTAACATTTGCAAATCAATAATTACAATTCATCACATAAATAGAATTAAAAATAAAAACTATATGATCATCTCAATAGGCACAGAAAAAACATTCAATCAAATCTAGCATTCCTTTATAATAAAAACCCTCAACACATTATTATTTTGAGGTATGTTCCATCTAGGTATAAAAGGAAGGCACATATGATAAACCCACAACCAATACCATACTGAATGGGGAAAAGCAGGAAGCATTCCCTGCAAGAACTGGAACAAGATAAGAATGCCCACTTTCACCATTTCTATTCAGCATAGTACTGGAAGTCCTAACCAGAGCAATCAGCAAGAGAAAGAAATAAAGGACATCGAAATTGGAAATGAGAAGGTCAAACTATCTCTCTTTGCCAATGATATGACTGTACACCTAGAAAACCCTAAAGACTTCTCCAAAAGAATCCTAGATTTGGTAAACGATTCAATAAAGTCTCAGGTTACAAAATAAATGTACACAAATTAGTAGCACTGCTATACATCAACAGTGACCATGTGAAGAATAAAATCAAGAACTCAATCCCTTTTAAAATATCTGCAAAACAACAACAACAAAAAAAACAAAAACCTAGACATATACTTAACCAGAAAGATGAAAGATCTCTACAAGAAGAACTATAAAACATTGCTGAAAGAAATCATAGATGATACAAACAAATGGAAACACATCCCATGCTCATTAACTGGAAGAATCAGTATTGTAAGAATGACCATACTGCCCAAAGCAATCTACAGATTCAATGTAATTCCTATAAAAATACCAACATGTTTTTTCACAGAATAAGAAACAATTCTAAAATTCATGTGGAACCAAAAAAGAGCCTGGACAGCCAAAGTAATTCTTAGCAAAAAGAACAAATCTGGAGGCATCACAATTACCTGACTTAAAATTATATTACAAGACTGCAGTAATTAAAACAGCATAGTACTGGTGTAAAAATAGATATCAGACCAATGGAACAGAATAGAGAACCCAGAAATAAAGTCAAGTACTTACAAATGATCTTTGACAAAGCATACAAAAACATAAGCTGGGGGAAAAAACACCCTACTCAATAAAAGATGATAGAAAAACTGGATATGTACATGTAGAAAAAAGAAACTGGATCCCTATCTCTCACCAGATACAAAAATCAACTTAAGATGGATGAATGACTGAAATCTAAGACCTGAAACCATAAAAATTCTAGCAGAAAACCTAGGAAAAACTCTTCTGGACATTGGTCTAGGCAAAAAATTATGACTAAGACCCCAAAGCAAATGTCACAGAAACAAAGATAAATAAATAAGACCCAATAAAACTAAAAAGCTGGCCAGGCGTGGTAGCTCACACCTGTAATCCTAGCACTTTGAGAGGCCTAGGTGGGCTGATTGCCTGAGCTCAGGAGTTCAAGAGCAGCCTGGACAACACGGTGAAACTCTGTCTTTACTAAAAAACAAAAAAATTTACCCAGGTGTGGCGGTGTGCGCCCGTAGTCCCAGCTACTCAGAGGCTGAAGCAGAGAACTGTTTGAACCTGGGAGGTGGAGGTTGCAGTGAGCCAAGATCACGCCACTGCACTCCAGCCTGGGTGTCAGAGTGGGACTCTGTCTCTTAAAAAAAAAAAAAAACTAAAAAGTTTCTGCATAGTTGAAGAAATAATTATCAGAGTAAACAGATAACCCACAGAATGGAAGAACATATTTCCAAATTATACATCTGAAAAGGACAAGTAACCAGAAGCTACAAGAAATTCAAATCAGCAAGAATAAAACCCAAATAATCCCATTAAAAAGTAGGCAAATAATATGAATAGACATTTCTCAACAAAGATATACAAATGGCCAATAAACATCTGAAAAAAATGCTCAGTATCACTAATCATTAGGAAATGCAAATTAAAACCACAATGATATAATATCACCATAGCCCAGCCAAAATTAAACAGTCAAAAAACCGTTATTAAATAGTCAAATAATGTTTAATAACTGCCATTATTAAACTCAAAAAACAATAGATGTTGGCATGAATGGGGTGAAAGGGGAACACTTTTATATACTGCTGGTAGGAATGTAAATTAGTACAACCTCTATGGAAAACAGTGTGAGAATATCTCAAGGAACTAGAAGTAGATCTACCATTTGATCCGGCAATTCCACTACTGGGCATCTACCCAAAGGAAAGTAAGTCATTATATTAAAAAGATGTTTACGTGCATATGTATATTGCAGCACAATTCATAACTGCAAAGATATGGAATCAACCTAAGTGCCCATCAACTGAGGAATGGATAAAGAAAATATGGTATATATACACAATGGAATACTACTCAGCCTTAAAAAGGAAGAAATAATGTCCTTTTTGCAACTTGGATGGAGCTGGAGGCCATTATTCTAAGTGAAGCAACTCAGGAATGGAACGTCAAATACTGTATGTTCTCACTTAAAAGTGGAAGCTAAGCTATGGTCATGCAAAGGCATATAGAGTGGTATAATGTACTTTGGAGACTCAGAAAGGAGATGGGTGAGAGTGGGCAGAGGAATACAAAGCTACATATTGGGTACAACATAGACTATTCAGGTGATGGGTGCACTGATAGTAGCCTTCACTACTATGTAATTCATCCATGTAACCAAAAACCACTTGCACTATAAAAACTACTAAACTGAAAAAATTTATATATGTATATTTCTGTGCACATACAAAATAAAGTGTGTCTCTTGTAGATGGCAAAAATTTTTCTATTTATAAAAAGTTCAAGAACAGGCAAAACTAACCTTTTGTGTTAAAAATCATAATGGAAGTTAACCGTGGAGGTGGGAACTGGTTGAAAGGGCACAAAAAAGGAACTTTTTGGTGTTGCCGAAATGTTTTATGTCCTGAGTGTGGCGGTGGTGACATGAGTGGGCATATTTATTAATACCTATCTAATTGTGTATTTTTCTGTACAACCTTGTACACACATTTTAACTCAATAATCATTAAAAACAAATATTAGAGACAAATATAGAGATGACAGTATAAAGTCTATGTTTTTGCAATGTAAATCTATTAACATCATTTCATAAAAAAGTGTATCTATTATCAACATCATTTCATAAGAAAAATCTATTATCAACATCATTTCATAAAAAAGTGTAAGCCCTCAAAAAAGGAATAAAGGACTGTCCTTTGTGAAAGGATAGCTGGTGGCTTTTCACCAACATCTATTTAAACCTTTTGTGCCTGAGGAAAAACATTAATGATTTACAATCAACAAATCTATGGAATGCATTACACAGAGTTACCCAGGTAAGAAACAGCTTTATAGCAAATGATCACATTAATTATAACTTGAGTATCTACTCCTACCATTTTTCATTTGTGGCAAATATTTAAAATCACTGTTTTTTTCTGCATGCAATGTCTTTAAAAATTATGGCATCTTCCTTCCAATGATCTCTTAAATAGGCCTCTTACTGAATCTCTGTTTGAGATGTTCTGGAAGATCTCTTTGAGTGCTCCCCTTACTCTCCCTCACATGCATTTTTTGTATATCATGTAGCCTCTATATAAAGTCATATTATTCTAAATATGCCTTTCCAACGTAGCCTCTATATAAAGTCATATTATTCTAAATATGCCTTTCTAACGTAGCAAAAGGCCACCCAGCTATTTTCAAGAGATGTAGTAACAGGAAGACAGACTTATTGCATACAGGCATACACAAAACTGTATATGTTAAATATTACAATGACCTTCCTTTCTTCACTTTTTATTAAAAAAGGCGAGGACTTTGTCATCAATAGGAAGCAAGTGGTCTGTGGATTCATAGGAACTAATGTTTTTCGGTGGAGGTAAACAGTGCTCTGGTGATCTGCATGGTTCTTCCAGCAACATAAACTCTCTATGTTACATGTAAGGACTCTTCTCTCCTATACAACTACATCCAACAACCTTGGTTTAGCACTGTTGGAAACATTCCCAACACTGGCATTTTAAACATATTAGAATGATGTGAGAAGCTTTTAAAAAGTATTACTGTCTGGTTTCACTTCAGACCAATAGAGTTAGAACCTTGGGAAGTGGGTCTGAAGCAATTTTTAAGAATTCCTTTAAAATTTTTTTCTTGAATTTTTTAAAAAACTGATACTTCTTTACATTATTATTTTAGTATTTCCTCCAAGTATTACAGTCCATATCCATAACTTTACAAAGTCTATTTAGAGTTAATGTTGTATCACTTTATACAAAATGCAAGACCTTTGCAATTGTATAGCTGCATTATCCCCACCCCATACTTTGTTGTAGATATAATATGTATGTATTATACCTACATTTACTATAAATCCCACAATACACTTTTATAATTTTTGCTCTAAATAGTCATATTAATTTTAAAAAAATTTTTAAGAAAAAAATAATTGTTTAGCTACCTATTTATCTCTTCTGGTGCTCCCCTTACTTTCCCCCACATGCATTTTTTTGTATACCATGTAGCCTCTGTATAAAGTCATATTATTCTAAATATGCCTTTCCAATGTAGCAAAAGGCCACCTAGCTATTTTCAAGAGATGTAGTAACAGGAAGACAGACTTACTGCATACAGACATACACAAACCTATATATGTTAAATACTACAATGATTCATTAAGGACCTAGAACCAGAAATACTATTTGACCCAGCAATCCCATTACTGGGTTTGGTTTTCTGTTCTTGTGTCAGTTTGCTGAGAATGATGGTTTCCAGGTTCATCTATGTCCCTACAAAGGACATGAACTCATCCTTTTTTATGGCTGCATAGTACTCCATGGTGTATGTAGGCCATATTTTCTTTATCTAGTCTATCGTTGATGGGCATTTGTGTTGCTTCCAAGTCTTTTCCATTGTAAACAGTGCTGCAGTGAACATGTGTGTGCATGTGCCTTTATAACAGAATGATTTATAATCCTTTGGGTGTATACCCAGTAATGGGATTGCTGGGTCAAATGGTATTTCTGGTTCTAGATCCTTAATGAATCACTACACCGTCTTTCACAATGGTTGAACTCATTTACACTCCCACCAGCAGTGTAAAAGCATTCCTATTCCTTCACATTCTCTCCAGCACCTGTTGTTTCCTGACTTTTTAATGATCGCTATTCTAACTGGTATGAAATGGTATCTTATTGTGGCTTTGATTTGCATTTCTCTAATGACCAGTAACAATAAGCGTTTTTTTCATGTTTGCTGGCCACATAAATGTCCTCTTTTGAAAAGTGTCTGTTCATATCCTTTGCCCACTTTTTGATGGAGTTTTTTTTTTTTTTCCTTGTAAATTTGCTTTAGTTCATTGTAGATTCTGGATATTAGTCCTTTGTCAGATGAGTAGCTTGCAAAAATTTTTTCCCATTCTGTTGGTTGTTAGTTCACTCTTAATGATTGTTTCTTTTGCTGTGCAGAAGCTCTTAAGTTTAATTAGATCCCATTTGTCTATTTCAGCTTTTGTTGCCATTTTGCTTTTGGTGTTTTAGTCATGAAGTCCTTGTCTATGCCTATGTCCTGAATGGTACTGCCTAGGTTTTCTTCTAGAGTTTTTATGGTTTTAGGTCTTAAACTAAGTCTTTAATTCATCTGGAGTTAATTTTTGTATAAGGTGTAAGGAAGGGGTCCCGTTTCACTTTTCTAGATATGGCGAGCCAGTTTTCCTAACACCATTTATTAAATAGGGAATCTTTTCCTCATTGCTTGTTTTTGTCAGGTTTATCAAAGATCAGATAATTATAGATGTGTGGTGTTATTTCTGAGGCCTCTGTTCTGTTCCATTGGTCTATATATCTGTTTTGGTACCAGTACCATGCTGTTTTGATTACTGTAGCCTTGTAGTATAGTTTGAAGTCAAGTAGCATGATGCCTCCAGGCTTGTTCTTTTTGCTTATGATTGTCTTGGCTATATGGGCCCTTTTTTGGTTTTATATGAAATTTAAAGTTGTTTTTCTAATTCTGTGAAGAAAGTCAATGGTAGCTTGATGGGGACAGCATTGAATCTATAAATTACTTTGGGCAGTATAACCATTTTCATGATATTGATTCTTTCTATCCATGAGCATAGAATGCTTTTCCATTTGTTTGTATCCTCTGTTATTTCCTTGAGCAGTGATTTGTAGTTCTCCTTGAAGAGGTCCCTCATATCCCTTGTAAGTTGTATTCCTAGGTATTTTATTCTCTTTGTAGCAATTGTGAATGGGAGTTTGCTCATGATTTGGCTCTCTGTTTATCTATTATTGGTGTATAGAAATGCTTGTGATTTTTTCACATTGATTTTTTATCCTGAGACTTTGCTCAAGTTGTTTATCAGCTTTAGGAGATTTTGGGCTGAGATAATGGGGTTTTCTAAATATACAATCATGTCATCTGCAAACAGACACAATTTAACTTCCTCTCTTCCTATTTGAATACCCCTTATTTCTTTGTCTTGCCTGATTGCCGTGGCCAGATCTTCCAATACTATGTTGAATTGGAATGGTGAGAGAGGGCATCCTTGTCTTAGTACTGGTTTCATTCTTACAGCTAGCTTGGTGTCTGCCCAAATGGCCACCCAGTTTTGTGCCTGAAACCCAGGGCGCTGGTGGTATAAGCACCCAAAAAAATCCATTGGTCTGCCAGTTGCAAAGACCATGGGAAAATCATAGTATCTGGGCCAGAATGCACGGCTCCTCACAGCATGGTCTTTCCCCTTGGCTAGGGGATCATGTCTTTTATTTTGGCTGCTTTTCTTTTTAAAGGTGAAATGATTGCTTTATTCATTTTTACTTAATCCAGCCAAACTAGTACTGATGTCATCATGAGGCAGCACATATAAGACCACTGTCTATAAATATTAGCAAAATCAACAAAGTAGGGGCTATAGTAAAACACAAAGCCAAAGGGGCTAATAAAATCAATGAAGTATGTTAGAGCTTAACTGTTCACCTCAATAATTGAGTTTTTAAAAATAAGTCAAGCCTGTCAATCCCAGAAAATAGGAATATACCTTCCTCACGCCAATTTGTACTTTTGTTTCCTATTCTTGAGGCTAGATTCTAAATCCTAAAGATATTCAAACTAGTATTATATCTACTTATCTATAGCCAGAGACAGCTTCTATCATGTTGTCTTTAGTAGCCAAGGTTATTAAAAACTTTTTTCTCCAAAAAGATTCCATAGGAAAAAAGAAAAAGAAAAAAGAAACGTCTCTGATTAGGCTCCAATCATACCCCACCCTCCACAAAATTGACTTGATAGGCATGAAGGAAACAAGGATATGAAGGCAGAACATGTAGCTTCCAAACAAGAAAAATCCTATGAGGGAGGCAGGAGGGGAGAGGAAAGATTCAGCCAGTGCCAAGACTGAAATTGAGTAATATCAGTTTCACTTGTCTTTACACATCTTCAGGCTACATGTTCTTAGAATAGTTTAGGAATAAATCCATGATTTGTGGAATACTAAAATACCTAGTGGTCTGCTGTATTACATTATAGCTTTCCTCAGCAGTTTCCAAGACAGCCTCCAAGTCACTGGCAGAAGAATTTTGCTGGAACTATATGCAGCACTTGCAGAGATTCCTCTCCACAATTATAGAAGGGATTGTTCCAGGTCTCACTGTTCCAGGATGGGGTGCACCAGGTCTGAGTGTTCCAGGAATGGCTGCTCTAAGACTGGCTGTTCTAGGTCTGGTTGCTCCAGGTTGAATTGCTCCAGGTCTGGTTGCTCTGCATTGAAAGGTTCCCAGACATGATCGCCAAGCATTCCTGGTGACAGGAAGAGTAGAGGCTGGGGTAGGTAGGTGCTGAGGCCTTCAGAGTCACATCATTGCTATTCTTTGGCCAGTTGTTTTTCTGCCACCTCCTACATTTCATTCTCTGGTTCTGGAACCTGTTTGTAGCTAAGGTTCAGGCTGCTGTAAAGTTCTTGCACCTGCTGGAGGCCGAGGTATTTCTGTCTCTGAAATCTATCACAGAGTACACATAGCTGGGTAGAAGAGAACACAGTTCTGGTGGTCTGTTGCTTGACGAGGACTTCCTTTTCTGCAGCACTCTTCTCTGCAGAAGTGGGTTTGTCTTCCTTTTTTGTGGCAGTCTTCTCTGCAGAAGTGGGTTGTCTGCCTTTGGCACTGGTGAAAGAATTAGGGCTGTCCAGACTCTGTGTGAGACATCTCAGCAGAAGATATATGCAAGAATGGATAGTTTTCTTCAGGCCCACAAATCACAGGCATTGGTGAAGTCTTTACAGTTGGATGCTTCAGAGCAAGGCAGGCTTTGGGGACAACCTGGATGCACACTCATGTTATAACTGAAAAATGGGAGGAAAAAAATTAAAGGCTGGACTGTAAAAAAGGCTAAGGCTTTAAGTTTTTTTTTTTTTTTTTTGGCAGATCTCAAAGGAATATGACTTCCAGAAGTGAAAGTATCAAGAAGTTGGGATAAAGTGAGTCCCCACAACAGTAACAGAAGGCAACCAGCTCAGTTCAGCCCTTTGGGTGCTTTTGAGAGTTTTTCTTCATCTTTGGTTTTTAGCAATTCGATTATGGTATTTCTAGGTGAGATTTTTTTTTTTTTTTT
This sequence comes from Plecturocebus donacophilus, assembly GCA_004027715.1. Lineage (NCBI taxonomy): Eukaryota > Metazoa > Chordata > Mammalia > Primates > Pitheciidae > Plecturocebus > Plecturocebus donacophilus. The sequence continues at coordinate 25,343 of PVKP010012615.1, forward strand.
TTTTTGTATTTATCTTAAAGGAGTTCATTAAGTTTCTTGAGTATTTAAATGTATGCCTTTCACCACGTTTGGGCAATTTTTGACCATCATTTTCTTAATTATTTTTCTGCCCCATTCTCTCTTTCCTATCTTTCTAATTATAAACAGTTTGGTCTTTCAATATTGTCCCACATATCACTGACACTCACTTTTTTCTTAGTGTAGTCCCTTCTTTTTTTTTTTTTAAAAACTGATTATTTTCTATTGATCTATCTTCAAGTTTACTGACTCTTCCTTATCTCCAATCTGCTGATAAGCCCTTCTAGTGAAACTTTAGATATTTTTGTGTAAAACTTTAGATATATTGTATTTTTCAGTTCTGGATTTTCCATTTGGTTCTTTTTATAGTTTCTATTTTTCTGCAAGACATCCTGTTTATTCATTATGAACATATTTTTCTTTGCATCCTTGAGCAGAATTAAAAGAGCTGCTTTAAATTCCTCATCTGCTCATCAAAATTTGAAGCAACAATGATGGTTGTTTTCCACTGTTACCTTTTCTCTTGAGTATGGAACACAGTTTACTGGTTTTCCTCATGTCTAGCAGTATTTGAGAGTATCTTAGATAATGAAAATAATGTGTGTAGAGATTCTGGATTCTGTTATGTTATGCTGAAGACTACTCATTTTTTGTTTTGGCAGGCAGATATCTTGGCTTTACCCAAATTCCAAATTATGTTTTTCTTGCATAGGCAGGCAGCAGCTAAATCTCAGATGAGTTATTTTAGCCTTAGTTTGGCTGCCTGAAATTCTCCCGGTCTATGTTTAGGTTAGGGGTTAGTCAGAGATTTTGGCAGTTTATATGTAGAGGTTAGGGCTTCCCTTATATGAGTTTCTCTGTTCTGGAACATCTTTTTTTCTTTTTTGAAACAAAGGCTCACTCTGTCACCCAGGCTGGAGTGCAATGGCACGATTTTGGCTCACTGCAACCTCTGCCTCCTGGGTTCAAGTGATTCTCCTGTCTCAGCCTCCTGAGTAGCTAGAATTACAGGTATACACCACACACCTGGCTAATTTTTTTTGTATTTTTAGTAGAGACAGGGTTTCACCATGTTGGCCAGGCTAGTTTCAAACTTCTGACGTCAAGTGATCCACTCACCTCGGCTTCCCAAAGTGCTGGGATTACAGGCGTGAGCCACTGCATCTGGCCTGAAACATGTCTTCTGACTTATAGCCATTGCCCCAAATGCTGTCCTTTGATTCCCCAAAAAGTAAGAATGCAGATTTCTATTCAGTTTTCATCCGCTTTGAAGAATGAGTAGAATCTGCTATAAAAATGGAAACTCACCCAGTGCTATTCTCTATTTACGGTCTTCCAAGTGCTAATTACACTACAATTTCCGCTTCCTTGGTCACTCTTCAATTCTTCCGGATAGTTGTTTTTATATTTTGTTCAGAGTTTATAAATGTTACCTACTGAGGGCTGATCCAATAGGAGCTACTACATCAGTTTCAAAAGCCATTGCTACTTTAAAAGGCTTTCTAGATGGTTGGAACCACTGTATTAATCTTGATGATGAGAGAAGTACTTAGGCCATCTTAATCATCCTCATCCTTCTAAGTTAATCTAAGATAATGGTAGCCCTGGACTGACCACTAAGAAAGCATATACCTTGAACTATCCATTCAACTATTATAACCTGGGACTTGGTATCCTAGTGATTATCATTGGGCTTTCATATTTTCCCCCAAGCAGCCAATTCACTGTATTGAACAAATGATTTGACTCACTGGGTGGAATAGCCACTTAATCTTAAGCTCTATTCTGGCTGGTGATTGGAACCCTCCTATTCTTGGACAGAATTTCAGGTTGTCCACTGCCTACCTGCAGTAGACTCACAAGTATCATCTGATTCTCTATCTACTTGTTTTTAAATCTTGTGCTAACAATAGCAGCTCAATGTCCCCTCCTGCTGATCTGCTGTAACCAGCTTCTCTTAGAGCTTTCCTTGTCCATGCAGATGAGACCAGTACCAAGCTTCTGTCCTTTCTCACTGAGTCAAATGCTGTATCTTATTAATAGATTCCAAAGTTGGAACAATAAAAGATTTTAGAGAATTAGTGGTATTTTTAAACATCTCTATAAAACTGAAAAATAGAAAACAAAATGAATCAAAGGTGTTAGATATTAAACTGTATCCAGAACGAATTCTGACACTACAATAATTCATTGTTTCATTACTTGAAGATATTTATTTAGCATCTATTTTGTGCAAGGCATTGTAGAAAGATACAAAGATAAATTTGATAGGATTCTGTATTCTAGAAGCTCATAGAACAACAAGAGTAAATTTGTTCATGCATAATTATGGGATAAAAAGGGCTAAGATTGATAAGAAAAGGTCCAGTGTTATTCTTAGAACTGTTATCTAAGGGTTTTGGTTGACATTTCTTAATTTTAATTTCAATCTGCTTGAATATATATTTTTTTACATGCCTTATCATTTTGTGATTTAAGTCAGGGCTCTTTAGACTATGTGTTCCTTAATATAATCAAAGGTTTTATAAAGTCCTTTCAAATTTATTAATTTATTTAATCCCTCTAAGAACCTAAGTACTGCCACGAATTTAAAAAATAGGAAACAGAAGCCTGAAGTGTTTAAACTTAAAACTTGCCTAAAATCACTCTGTTAGAAAGAAGCAGAAGCAGAGCCTAACTCATGAATCTAGGTCTTCTGATTTGTATCAGTCCAGTGCTTTTGCCAATGTTATACCTGATATACATCAGAGAAAAGAAAGAGATGTATAGAGAAAGTTATAAAGAAGGTAAAATGTACCAATTTTGTCAAGGGATATGAGGAAGTAGGAAAGGTATATGTATCTGGTGATCAGAAGGGCAGTGGTGAGTTAGTTATAAATTCCTTTCATTTAGTCCAATTTAATCAATATTCAAGTTTTAAATCTAACTCTTCAGTAAATATTCAAACGTATTTATTGTCCTCCATGTAGGACAGACCCTTCATGGTCTGATCCTACTTTACTTGTCCAATATCACCTCTCTATATTTTCCAGCTCATACTCAATGATCCATACACATTGAACTATAGTCATATGTTGCTTAACAATGGGAATGCGGTTCTGGAAAATGTGTCATTAGGCGATTTTGTCATTGTGTGAACATCATATTACACACCTAGGCTATATAGTATAGCCTGTTGCTCCTAGACTACAAACCTGTACAGTATATTACTGTATTGAATACGCTAAGTAAATATAACACAATGTTAAGTATGCGTGTATTTAAACATATAAAAAGTACAGTAAAAACATGCTATAAAAGATAAAAAATGGGCTGGGTGTGGTGGCTCATGCAACCAGCATCATATATGTGGTCTGAAGTTAAATGAAATGTCATTATGTGGCACACGACTATACATATTATCTCTCTCCTTGAGAATACTACAAGGGAATGGAGGGAATAGTCCTTGGGGATGGGCTTCCCATCTCTTTTCTCCTGTCCACTTAGCATAGTTGCTATCTATTGAAGGACGTCATTCTTGACCACAACACCCCAGGATGGCTTAGATGCCCCTCTTACATTTTCCCATGATATACCTAGGCTTACTCCTTTTCTAGCATTGAACACAGGAATACTATATTTTAATTACTCATTTGGCTTGTCTGTTGTCCCCATTAAACTATGAACTTCTTTGAGGTCAGAACAGTCCCTGTCATGATTGTATTTCCATAACTTAGCACAGTGGCTTTTGCAAAAATATTTGTTGAGTGAATAATAAGGATTACAAGGAGTTACAAAGCAGCAAAATATTCTAATCTAACCTCAAGGGCAATAATTTTGTTTATAGGTCATAGAAAGTATGTTCTGATCAAAACTCCAAACGCAAACCTATTTAAACTTTGAACTTCTTTTGCAAGGATATCAAATCTGATCTTACCATTTCCTTTTTTATTTTATTTTTTTGAGACAGAATGTTGCTCTTTCACTCAAGCTGGAGCACAGTGGTGTGATTACAGCTCACTGCAGTCTTGTCCTTTTAAGTTCAAGCAATCCTTCCTCTCAGCCTCTCAAGTAGCTAGGACCACAGCTGTGAGCCACCATGACTGCTAATTAAAAAAAATTTTTTTTGTATAGACAGGGTCTCACTATGTTGCTCAGGCTAGTCTCAAACTCCTGGGCTCAAGTGATCTTCCTTCCTTGGTCTCCCAGTTTGCTGGGACTATAGATGTGAGCCATTGTGCTTGGCTGACCTTAGCATTTCCTATGAGTAATTATGTTTTAGTATAAATGTACTCACAATTATACTTATACAGATAGAGCTCTATAAGAACTGCATGAAATCTGAGAGATTTCTGTAATCACGAAAAACCATTTGAAATTTTAAATATTTCTAGCTTAGATCAAGTAAAACAAGTACCTTAGATAACCATAATTCTAAATTATTAGTCAGCAGTACTGAGAATTTTGCTGATCTTCACTGTGGATTTCACAAGTGAGTAAAATCATAAAATTTTCAAGCTAGCACTGATATAGGAAGAACTTAATGAAATATTTGTAATGGTAATAAATAGCGCGAACCTCAGAGTTTGAAGGGCTCAATGAGATAACCTGGTTCATCCATCTAGTGTCTTTTGTATAGTTGTTTTAGAGTAGTTTTTGAAGTCATTTCAAATTGGTTAGCTGAGCTTTGAATGACTATAGAAAAGGGACCATGGGGTTATAGAGATGGACTGAATATATAATCCGTAAGTTAGAAATGCCTATTCACATACTCTTGGCATTACTGTCAACTCACCTTTATTCAAGGCTTTCTTAAAGATATACTCTATAGATGATGCTTACAAATGCTTAGTACCTACCACATTGTAAAATTTTTAAAAAATTATACATGCTTTTGGACAACAGCAATGTACTGAATTTGTACATAGAGAATGCATTCATAAAGAAGTTTATAAATTTTGTTTATAAAATTGCGTTTAATATTTATCATTATTAAATTTGTTCAATTTCTATGAAATTTGGTGGAATTTAAAGTCATTTACTTGGCCTTGCAGAGACAATATTAAGAGCTATATAGAGAACAAGTTAACTCATTTTTCTTAAATACCTCCTCCATTCATATTCCAAATGATGGCATGATAACATAAATATAAAGGAGTACAGCATAAGTATGTAGGGGTATATAAAAAACACTTTGGGACTGAATTGGATATAACACCATTGATATCATTTAAATGCAATCCTGTCACTTGCTAAGGAAGAAAAAATTGGGCATTCCTTTAAGAAGCAATTTAGCCAATGCATAAATCATTTTTTGGATTAGTTCAGGTTGGAATAAATAAAAGATTTTGTTTTATGAGAAATCACATTCCTAAATGAGCATGGGAGAAAAACAGCTGTCAAATATCCATACTTTATTATTAACTCATTTATTCTTTTAATTTAATGTCTCACTTATTTTTTCTATTAATAGTATTAAAAATGCTTATCATTTGTTAATTCTGACAATGAGATGACAACTTATGCAATTCTCTCATAAAGTTTCATTTTTCACCTCCATTCAAGTGGCTTATCTTCTGGCATTACTAAAGACAAAAGAACCAACCTGGATTTGTATAGCGTGTGTGTGAATGTGTGTGTATATTATATATCCAACCTTAAAAATATCATTTAAAGTTCCATAGATTTATTATCTAAAGGGATATTTAATTAAATTTAAAAGGGAGCATATGTTAGCTGAATCAACTTCAGGATCTATTCCTTTGTATAAAGGGCTTTCACATGCCTTTCTCCTCAATTCTGAAAGCACAAGGTTCCTTATTCCCTTCACCATGAATAAGGCCGACATTTGACAGCTTCACAAGGCTGACAGGGTTACCCAACAGCCCACCCTCCCTATTCTCAATCCAATTAGACCTCTAATCCTCTAGATGAAAGGCTCAACTGCTCACGTTCCTCATGACAACGACAGCTATTGATTATTTGTCACTGCAGCTAACACCTTCCCTGTCGGGGCTGCTCTGACAGAAGCAAACCTACCAAATTAGACAGCACTTTATCTGCCCTGGAGGCCAAATGGCACAACAAGTAAAGGCTAATAAATGGTATAAAAATGAACAAATCATAACATTATGACAGGCTGATCGTTGCCAGCAGCCTCCCAGCTCAAGCTTGATGTTGTGTTAGTTTGGCTCCTTCTCTTTCCCCTCTGCTCTAGCTCAAACTTTGACTGAATTAAAGGCCAGAACAATTAAGGCATTTGACCAGCAAAGATAAGCCAATTGAAGTATCACCAAGGGACAAAAATGTCAATAACTGACTGCCATTTGTCAATACAAACATTCTGGAGATGCAAATGCTCCAGCTTCTGCTCTCCACTAGGATGCACTGACTCACTTTCCAGCAAGAGTCAGCTCAAATGGACAGTCTGTGGCTATTTAACCAGAGGAGAGAGAAAAAAAAAAAGAGAAAGAAATATCTAGTCCCAAGAGAGGAAGTATTCTATGAAGTACAAGCAGGAGTCGCTGGGGTGGGGAGGAAGGACTGCATGAGAAAGAGAAAGATGGCAAAACAGGACTACTCTTCCTTTAACAAATATTCTAGTATTAGACAACTGGAATCTCATCATATTGTTTTTGTCTATAATATATGCATAATGCAAGAAATCCTGGCTCACCTGGGAGAATTAATAAAGCTATAACTTTAGAAGTATAGTCATTCATTCAACAAATATTTTTTGAGCACTAACTACCTGTTCCAGGCAATGAGGATAAATTAGGAATACACAGACCGAAAATAAATCCCTAACTTTATGGAGTTTATATTCTAGTGGGGCAAAGGACAATAAGCAAGATAAATAAGTAAAATATAAAGTATTTTAGATAGTGTTAAGTGCTAAAAAAAGACATAAATGTGTGAGGTGAGGCAGGTATTAGATAGAATAGCCAGAAAAGGGTTAACTGAGACAGTGACTTTTGAGTAAGAAACTGATGAAAGTGAGGGAGTTCAACACAGATTCCTACTAGAACAGCATTCCTAGGAGATGGAAGAGCAAATGTAAAAACCTGTGATGAGAGCTTTACTCACTTATTAGAGGAACAGAACTGAGGTCAGAGTGGTTTATAAGGAGGAAATAAGGGGAAAATTAGAAATAAGGTCATACAAACAACAGAATTCAGAACATGACATAAAAGGCTTGATAGGTCACAGGAAATACTTAGTCTTTTACTCTGAGATGGAAAATCTTTTTTTTTTGTTTTTTGATACAGAGTCTCCCTCTGCCACCCAGGCTGCAGTGCAGTGGTGCAATCTTGGCTCACTCCGACTCCCAGGTTCAAGTGATTCTCATACCTCAGCCCCCAGCGTAGCTAGGACTACAGACATGCACCACCATGCCTGGCTAATTTTTGTATTTTTAGTAAAGATGGGATTTTGTCATGTTGGCTGGGCTGGTCTTGAACTCCTAACCTCAAGTGATCTGCCTGCCTTGGTCTCCCAAAGTGCTGAGATTACAAGTGTAAGCCACTGCCCTCAGCCAGAAAATCCTTTAAAGGGTCTGGAGCAGAGGAGAGACATGCTTTGACTTACATTTTAAAAGATCATTCTGGTTGACATGTTGGGCATAGACTGCAGTGGGCAAGAGAAGAAACCAGGAGACCAGTTAGGACACTATTATAATTATCCAAGCAAGGCTACTACAATAATCCAACCCAACGTGATGGTGGCTAGGACCAAAGTGGTGGTAAAGGGAATGTTGAGAAAGTGGTTGCATTCTGGATAAATCTAGATTTGTATATAAATCAACAAATCAAATTTGTTTATAGATACCAGTATCATACAGGTAAACAGGACTTTGTATAAAAATATTAAGTGCTCAATACATGTTAGTTGAATTGAATTATCTACCTGGCAGTTCTCTTAAAAATGCTACTCCTTGCAGCAAGGGATCTGTGGTTTGTTTTTTTTCTTAGACAGGGTCTCACTCTGTTGCCCAGGCTGGAGTACAGTGGTGTGACCATGGGTCACAGCAGCCCTGACATCCTAGGCTCAAGTGATCCTTCGGCCCCAGCTTCCTGAGTAGCTGAGACTATAGGCATGCACCACCATGCCTGGCTAGTTTTTGTTTTGTTTTATTTGTTGTTGCTTGTAGAGATGGGGTCTTGCTATGTTGCCAGGGCCGGTCGCAAACTCCTGGGCTCAACCCATCATCCTGCTTAGGCTTCCCAAAGGAGCTCTGGCTAAAACACAGTTTTTCTAAAGATGACTTTATGCAGAAACTTTGGAGTCAAACATCTATATTTGAACCCTGGCTCTGCCACTTAGTGACAAATTACTCAAGCTCTTAAATCTCAGGTTTTTCATCTAGACAACGTGATATTCTATCATTCTTGACTGGCTGAGCAAAAGGAGTAGAGATGTAAAAAGAGGTTAAGTTTAAAACCTTTTAGCCCCAAATTAGAATAGGAGGTGATGAAATAATATTTTTATTGCTTGAAAAAGCTCTGTCCACTAAAAAGCCTAGAAACAACCACCAACCCAGTAGCAGTGAACTCCCTAGATCCTAGATTGTGTTCTCCAAATACTTTTTCCTACCAGAAGTACAGCAAATGGAGAAATGGCTGATTCGAGGTCTGAAGCAAAAAATAAAGAAATGAATCTGAAATATTTGGACAGCAGATAGCAAGTAAGCTATCAAACACTAGGACCATGTCAAATGGATCCAGAAGTCTACTTGAAGGGCCTTCCACAAGCCAAAATTAGAGTAATTTGAATATTAATTAAGGATAATAACTTCAATGGATTGATACAGCAAATATGTTAAAATGATACTAAAAAATTCCAGGCCTTGTTCATAATGATACTAAAAATGAAAAAAAGTGATTATTCTAGGAGGATGCCAGGAAACCAACTCATTATTTTGAAAATCGGTAAATAAAGAGAGAGAATCAAGCATTCTTCCTTCATTTCTTCCTTCCCTATATGAACTGGACCATAGATTGTGAGTAATCTAATAGTATATAAGGGGAAATTTCTCTTTAATGAATTATTCCAGCTAATAACTGTAGGATCGATGATAGAATTAGAATGTCATCATTTTGCAACTCTGAATGAACAATGAGCTCTAGGCACTGAGCATCACTAATTGCTAACATCATAAAAATAGATACAATGAAACATTATGTCCCTGCTAAGAATGAATGTACCATAATAATAAAATAGTTTTGCTAAAAATTGAACTGTAATCCTAACAAAAAAGAAATGATAAATGCTTGAGGTGATGAATACCCCATTTACCCCGATAACATAATGACAGAGTGAGACTCCATCTCAAAAAATAAAAATAATAAAGTCATCGAATAATTCTCTCTGCAGTTAAGCTACCAACTTAATACACAGGTGTCTTTGCTTTATTTGGTTATCAATCTTTAAGGACTGCTCATTGTAGACACTTAAATTTTTTTTTTTTTTTTTTTGAGATGGAGTCTCACTCTGTCACCCAGGCTGGAGCGCAGTGGTATAATCTTGGCTCACTGCAACCTCCGCCTCCCAGGTTCAAGCGATTCTTGTGCCTCAGTCTCTTGAGTATATGGATTACAGGTGCGTGCCACCACGCCTGGCTAATTTTTGTATTTTTAGTAGAGACTGAGTTTCACCAGGTTCGACAGGCTGGTCTCAAACTCCTGACCTCAGGTGATTTGCCTGCCTTAGCCTCCCAAAGTCCTGGGATTAAAGGCATGAGCCACTGTGTCCAGCCTGTACACACTTAAATTATTATAATTATGGAAATAACTTACAAAGTTCCAAAATCAAAACTATAGAACAAGATATACTCAGATAAGACTAGCTTCCACCCCTGTCCCCTCTACATTATCTCCTTCTGCCTTTATGTAAGAGTCTTTATTCATTTTTCATTTACTTTTTCATCTTTTAAAAATACGAGAAAATATTTTTCTCTTCTTTCGTGGAAAAAAGGTTACACATACTCGTTGGCACCTACTTTTTTCTCTTAACAATAAACTTGGAGGCCACTTCATAGCTATATATAAAATAAAGAATATCATACACAATATTCTGCACTTGCTTTTTTCATTCCAGATCATTTTATAATGTTATACAAAAATATTTCTCATTACTCCCTACAGATGCATAGCATTCCGTTATGTGAATATACTCTTGTTTATTTAGCCAGTCCTCTACAAGTACATTTGTAGACAGGGCATGGTGGTCACACCTATAATCCCAGCACTCTGGGAGGCTGAAGAGGGCAGATGGTTTGAGCCCAAGTTGGAGACTAGCCCTGACAACCTGATGAAACCCCGTCTCTACAAAAAAAATCCAAAAATTAGCTGGTTGTGGTGGCACGCACCTATAATCCCAGCTACTCAGAAGCCTGAGGTGGAAGGATTCCCTAAGCCCAAAAAGGTCAAGGCTGTAGTTGAGCCATGATTGTGCCAGTGCACTCCAGTCTGGGTGGCAGAGTGAGATCCTGTCTGAAAAAAAACAAAAACAAAAAAAGTGCATTTGCTTTCAAGCTTTCTCTATTATAAATAATGCTGCAATTAAATAACCTCATGTATACATTTCTTATTTTTTTTACCACATATTTATAGATTCTCAGAAGTGGTAATGTTAGATCAAAGGTAAATGCATATTCTGGTTAATTTTGCTGGATATTGTTATGCTTCCCTCCATAAGAGTTGTACCAATGCTATAATTTGAATGTCCCTCCAAAATTCATGTTGAAATTTAATTATCATTATGACAGTATTGAGGAGGGATCATTAAGAGATGATTAGGCCATGGGGCTCTGCCCTTATGAATGGATTACCGCTGTTTTCATGAAAGTGGCTTCCTGATAAAAGTGATTTTGGTCCCCCTTTTCCTCACTTGTTCTTGCCCTCTTTTGCCCTTCCGCTTTCCACTGTGGAATGACACAGCGTGAAGTCCCTCAGCAGATGCTGATACCTTGATATTGGACTTCCCAGTCTCCAGAATTGGGAGAAATAAATTTCCTTCCTTATAAGTTACCCAGTCTGTGGTATTCTGTTATAGCAACACAAAATAGACTAAGAAAACCATTCCTTCAGCAATGTGTGAATGCTCACTTCCCTATAGTTTTGCCATCAGAACATGTTGTTAAACTTTTGGAGTTTTGCCCGTCTGAGAGATGAAGCATGTTATCTCTTTCTGATTTTAATTTGTATTTCTTTTATGATAATATTGAGCATATTTTCATATATTTAAGAGCCGTTTCCTTTTCTGTGAACTATCCAGATATACTCTTGCTCATTTCTATAGGGTCATTGGTCTTTTTCTTCTTCAGCTTATATATGAGGAGTATTAAACCTTTGATAATGATATATATAATTTGCAAATACTACTTCTAATTTGTCTTTTTTTTTAACATTGCTTACTATATTTTCTGGAAGAAAAAAGTATTTCTTATTACTATGTTGCCATATTTATTAATCTTTTTCCTATTGCTTCTATATTTTGACTCACAGAAATTTTCCTAACACCCAGATCATTCACTGCAAACCTTCTTGGTATCATTAACATTTTATAATATGTATAAGCATTACCATTCAATTAAATAACAATTTAAAGCATGCACCTGTGAACATCTGTACACACACACACACATACACTCATACACACACAGTATTAGTTTGCAATCTTTATGACACTGAAATAACCAAATAGTTACATACATGAAGTTTACAAGCATTACTTCAAAGTACAGTCTAGTATTTTAGCCTAAATTCCTTAAAAGAAAATGGCTTATAAAGAGATAAATGACAAAGAGATAGGAAAAACTTGAATGAAAGGACCCAAACCATGTCTTCTGAAATCTGTAATTGTTTAAGAGAAACTATGAGTATATGTCTAATAAATTGCCTAAAAATGAGTAGTTATATTGGTGAAATGTTAATTTTATTATTATAAAATCTGAAAGGCCACATATTTAGACATAGGTTAAATTAAAATACTTTGAGATATAACATAATGCTTGACACATATTAAATACTAAAAATTTATCTGTTGAACAAATGAATGAATAAATGAATAATATACCCATCAGAACTGGAATGGTAAACAAGTGGATTCTGATAAATTATATAAAAATTTTTCAAGAGGCTGAGTTAATACTGATGACATTTAGATAAGTATAATAAAATAATAAAACAGCTTTTTAAATTAGTGAAGTTTATTTTAGTACTAGTGTTTCAATGATTAAACTTTTCTATAAGCAGGATCTATTTTAATATCAAAGGTTAGGAAGAGAATCCTGGTGACTCATAAGTGGGAGAGATGACAACTATACTGAATGGTAGACTCAAGAATCAAGAAGACCTGGGTAGGTTATATGATGAACCCAATTCAAATCAGCAAGCATTGATTGAGTGTTGTTAAGTACTACTAGACATTGGAAATAAAAAAGATGACTAAGATACTCTTCCATATTAAGATGCTCATCATCTGCAGAGAAATGAAACGTGTAAACAAATAAATGTATTTCAGAGTAATAGAAGGTATAATAGTGGTTGAGTACATAAGGTACTGGAGGAACAAAGGATAGAATGGTCAATTTAGCCAAGTATGTCTGGGAAAGTTCAGAGTATGGATACAATAAGATGCTACATTTGGGTCCAAAAACCACAGTCATATTAATACAGGATGTAGTTAAAGCATATTTAGAGCTTTTATTTGAAAAATCTGTAATATGAATCAACTGTATCTTGTTACCAAAATGTCAACAATGATAGTCATGTAACACTCTGGGCTCATCAGACTGGCGTCATATTCTGTTGGAGGTATCACATTTTGAAGAGAATTTAGACAAATATGTGCATACCTGGTGAAAGTGATCAGGATGAGGAGACTTGAAAGCATATTATATGAGGAATGGGTGAAGGAATTGATAGTACTAAAACTAGAAGAAAATTTCTTCACTTGGTCAGAATGATTCTTTTATTAATACATAAGTAAGACCATGTCACTCCTTTCTTCAAACCCTCCTCATCTCATTTGGAGTGAAAACACACTCTTGACAATGGCCTCTAAGGCCCTACAGGATCAGGCCACCTTTCCTTCTCTTTCCTCATCTCTTACAGCTCTCCTTTTGCTCATTCACTATAAGGTATATATATATATGTATATATATATATATATTATTATTACTTTTAGACAGGATCTCATTCTGTTGTCCAGACTGGAATACAGTGGTGTGATCATGGCTTACTATAGCCTCAACCTTCTGGGATCAAGTGATACTCCCATCTCAACCCCCTGAGTGGCCAGGACCACAAGCATGCATCATCACGCCTGGCTAATTTTTTTTAAATGTTTTTCCTGTAGAGATGGAGTCTCCCTATGTTGCCCAGGCTGGTCTCAAACTCCTGGGCTCAAGTGATCCTCCTGCCTTGGTCTCCCAAAGTGCTGGGACTACAGGCATGAAGACTTAATTTATACTAATTTTCTTGCTATTTTGCAAACATTCTAGGCTTGCTTCCATCTGAAGGCCTTTGTTCTGACTATTCCTTCTGCTTGGAATGAATGTTCTTCCCTCAGGTGTTCACCTAGCTAACTTTCTCACCTCCTTTAAGTCTTGCTTCAAGTGTCACTATCTTAATGAATACTATTTTGATTGCTTCATTTAAAATTACAACCTTTCCTCCCTAGCCATCCCCTCCCTGGCTCTCTCAATCCCCCTTACTTTGGCATTTTAGTTATTATCTGTTGCCATATTTCTAAATGATCATGTGCACCTTGTAAAAGCTTAACAGCTAAAGAAGGTACAAAGAGACTCCCTTTGTTGGTCTTATGATTGGTCATAGTGAAAATGTCGTGCCCAAGAGCGGACAGTATTCACACCATAGGAATAATAATCATCTTGATTCCCTCTCATTCCTATTTTAGTCATAAAATATGAGTAGGAAAAAAACAAGAAGAGGAAATTATGTAAAGAAATACTGCTCTATGACATAAGAAGGTAATTAGAAAATTAATGCTCAAATTTTCTTTAGAATTGATGTTATATATAAAATTAATTTTTAAAAGGTTAAATGTAAGTAAATGGATTTGAAGTTCCTTTTTACCAGCCATAAAAATATTCGCTGGCCCTGTGCCCAGAGTTTAAAAGAAACCAGCATGAGTCTAATGAAAAACACGCTGTAGGTTTCATGGAAATTCAATATATACTCTTTCTTTTCGTTTTAGTTTTTGATTGGTTTCCATGGGAATCTAGGCCTGTGAGATCTCTGAATCTATTCATGGAAAGCAGATGCTTGTATTTTCATGACTTTGTAAAAATGGGAGTCAGTGAAGAGACGAAGATTATTAGAAACATAATATTTAAAACAAAAGTCCACAACCATGTAGATTTTACAATAAAATCTTCAAGGCTGCTCTTCTGTGTTTGAGAGGTATGATAAAGAAAAAACACTGGATTTAAAGAAAGCAGTTTTGGGTTCAAATCCAGAATCTGACCTATGAGAAAGAAATCCTTCAGTACTTCTTTGGAGTTTCAACAGAAAAACTGGATCTGGGCATTACTCATGGCCAGAAGGACCAGAAGTCTGAGAAAGTAAGCTTTAGGAAAGCATGTGAATTTTCTCTCAGTACAGCAGTATCAAGAGCACTAAGATGAGAATCGGAAAATCAGAACAATTCATCACTCTGCAAGTGACAAAGTGATCTTGAAGAACTTTTTCAAACCATACCTCAGTTTATTTATACAGAAAACACATAATATACAACTATTCTAACGGCTATGAAGCTAAATGAAGTTTTTTTTAATACCAGAACCACGTTAGAAAAATTCAAAGTGGCAATTTCAATCAAGATGTGTTGACATGCTATTCCTGGTGACTATAAATTTTACCCATGTAAACAGAAGTACATAAACTATAATCAAAACGTTAAAAGGACAGACAAGCTTTTATTTCAACTCTAGTTCTGATTGGAACACTAATTTGAATGTAAGATCCTAAATATTTGAAAGGAGGAGAGAGGATCCAAGATGGCCGAACATGAAGAGCTCTAGAGTGCAGTACCAAGTGAGAACACAGAGGGTGAGTGATCACCACATTTCCAAATGAATGTTTACTGCCCAGAGACCAGGAAATTCTGAGGCAGAAAAGCACCACAAGTCTCTAGCACGGCTGTTTCAGCCAGCACAGCAGGTCTCTGCACAAAAGCTAACACAAATCTGGGTGTTGTTTCAACTGGGGCCTGGAATGCCTGGGAGACAGAGTTGCCCATTCAACTGAAAAAAAGGGGGCTAAAACAGGGAGCCAGGTGACCTGGCTTGGCAGGTCCCACTCCCACAAAGACTAGAAATCTGAAACCTCTGGATTGAGAGTTTCACAGCAAGCACAATTGGACCAGGGACAGTACAGCACAGCCCTGTGAGGGGAAGGGTGTCTGCCATTACTGAGGCAGTCCACCATTACCGAGGCACACCACCATTACTAAGGAAGTTCTAACTATACCTCTGTAAACAAAACCACAAGGAAGTTCACACAGCAGCTGGGCAGAGCCCATGGCAGCTCAGCAACGCCTCTGCTGGCAGACTGTGACTAGGCTGCCTCCTCGCTGGGCAGGGTATCTCTGAAAAAAGGCAGCAGCACATCAAGAACTTATAAATAAAGCCCCACCTTCCCAGGACAGAGCACCTGGGAAAAAAAGGCAGTTACGAGTTCTGCTGCAGCAGATTTAAATGTATCTGCCCAGCAGCTCTGAATGGAACAACAGAGCTCACAGCTCAGCACTTGAGCTCCTAAAAGGGACAGGCTGTCTCCTCAAGTAGCTACCTGACCACTGTATATCCAAAGAGACACCTCATAAAAGACAGCTCAGGCTGACATCTGATGGGTATCCTTCTGGGACAAAGATAACAGAAGAAGAAACTTGCAACAACCCTTACTGTTCTGCAGCTTCTGCAGGTGACCCCCAAGCAAGGAGAGTCTGGAGTGGACGTCTGGCAGTCCTACAGCAGAGGGGCCTGGCTGTAAGAAGGAAAACTAAAAAACAGAAAGAAATAACTTCATAATCAACAAAAAGGACGTCCACTCAGAAAATCACCAACTACAAAAACCACACGTAGATAAATCCAAAGATGGGAAGAAACCAGTGCAAAAAGGATGAAAACACCCAAAACCACAATGCCTCTCTTCCTCCAAGGGATCAAAACTCCTCACCAGCAAGGGAACAAGGCTGGATGGAGAGTGAGTCTGATGAATTGACGGAAACAGGCTTCAGAAAGTGGGTAATAACAAACTTCTCTGAGCTAAAAGAACATGTTCTAACCCAATACAAAGAAACTAAGAACTTTGAAAAAGGATCTGATGAAACGCTAACAAGAATAAACAGTTTAAAGAAGAATATAAATGAATTAATGGAGCTGAAAAACACAACACGAGAACTTCGCAAAGACACAAGAGTTTCAATAGCTGAATCAACCAAGCAGAAGAAATGATATCAGACATTGAAGATCAACTCAATGAAACAAAACAAGAAGGCAAGATTAGAGAAAAAAGAGTGAAAAGAAATGAACAAAGCCTCCAAGAAATATGGGATGTGAAAAGACCTAATCCACGTTTGACAGGTGTACCTCAATGTGACAGAGAGAATGAATCCAAGCTGGAAAACACTCTTCAGGATATTATCCAGGAGAACTTCCCCAACCTAGCAAGGCAGGCCAACATTCAAGTCCAGGAAATACAGAGAACACCAAAAAGATATTTCTGAAGAAGAGCAACCCCAAGGCACATAATCATCAGATTCACCAGGGTTGAAATGAAGGAAAAAATGCTAAGGGTAGCCAGAGAGAAAGGTCAGGTTACTCACAAAGTGAATCCCATCAGACTCACAGCAGATCTCTCAGCAGAAACCCTAAAAGCCAGAAGAAAGTGGGGGCTAATATTCAACATCCTTAAAGAAAAGAACTTTCAACCTAGAATTTCATATCCAGCCAAACTAAGCTTCATAAGAGAAGGAGAAATAAAATCCTTTACAAACAAGCAATTGCTCAGAGATTTCATCATCACCAGGCCTGCCTTACAAGAGCTCCTGAAAGAAGCACTAAACATAGAAAGGAACAACCACTATCAGCCACTCCAAAAACGTACCAAATGGTAAAGAGCAGAGACACAATGAAGAAACTGTGTCAATAAATGCGCAAAACAACCAGCTAGCATCAAAATGGCAGGATCAAATTCACACATAACAATATTAAACTTAAATGTAAATAGGCTAAATACCCCAATCAAAAGACGCAGACGGAAAATTGGATAAAAAGTCAAAACCCATCAGTGTGCTGTATTCAGGAAATCCATCTCACATGCAAGGATACACATAGGATCAAAATAAAGGAATGGAGGAAGATCTACCAAGCAAATGGAGAGCAAAAAAAAGCAGGAGTTGCAATCCTAGTCTCTGATAAAATAGACTTTAAACCAACAAAGATCAAAAGAGACAAAGAAGGGCATTACATAATGGTAAAAGGATCAATGCAACAAGAAGAGCTAACGATCCTAATTATATACACACCCAATACAGGAGGACCCAGATACATAAAGCAAGTTCTTAATGACCTACAAAGAGATTTAGATTCCCACACAACAATAGTGGGAGACATTAACACTCCACTGTCAATATTAGATAGATCAATGAGACAGAAAACTCACAAGGATATCCAGGACATGAACTCAGATCTGGACCAATCAAACCTAATAGACATTTACAGAACTCTCCACCCCAAATCCACAGAATATACATTCTTCTAAGCATCACATCACACCTACTCTAAAATTGACCACATACTTGGAAGTAAGTCACTCTTCAGCAAATGCAAAAGAACAGAAATCATAACAAACACTCTTCCAGACCACAGTGCAATCAAATTAGAACTCAGGATTAAGAAACTAACTCAGAACCTCACAACTCCATGCAAACTGAACAACTGGCTCTTGAATGATGACTGGATAACCAAGGAAATGAAGGCAGAAATAAAGATGTTCTTCGAAACCAACGAGAACGAAGACACAACATTCCAGAATCTCTGGGACACATTTAAAGCAGTGTCTAGAGGAAAATTTATAGCAATAAATGCCCATATGAGAAGGAAGGAAAGATAAAAAATCGACACCCTATCATCAAAATTGAAAGAGCTAGAAGAGCAAGATCAAAAAAACTCAAAAGCTAGCAGAAGACAAGAAATAACTAAGATCAGAGCAGAACTGAAGGAGATAGAGATACAAAAAATCCTTCAAAAAATTAATAAATACAAGAGCTGGTTTTTTGAAAACATCAACAAAATAGATCACTAGCCAGATTAATAAAAAAGAAAAGAGAGAAGAATCAAATAGATGCAATAAAAAACGATAAAGGGGACATCACCACCAATGACACAGAAATACAAACTACCATCAGAGATTACTACAAACAACTCTATGCACATAAACCAGTAAGCCTGGAAGAAATGGATAAATTCCTGGACACTTGCACCCTCCCAAGCCTAAACCAGGAAGAAGTTGAAATCCTGAATAGACCAATAACAAGGACTGAAATTGAGGGAGCAATTAATAGCCTACCAACCGAAAAAAGCCCAGGTCCAGATGGATTCAAAGCCAAATTCTACCAGACATACCACTCCTTCTGAAACTATTTCACACAATCCAAAAAGAGAGAATCCTTCCCAAATCATTTTATGAGACAAACATCATCCTGATACCAAAACCTGGCAGAGATTCAACAAGAAAAGAAAACTTCAGGCCAATATCCATGATGAACATAGATGCAAAAGTCTTCAATAAAATATTGGCAAACCGATTATAATAGCACATCAAAAAGCTTATCCATCACAATCAAGTAGGCTTCAACCCAGGGATGCAAGGCTGGTTTAACATACGCAAGTCTATAAACATAATTCACTACATAAACATAAACAAAGACAAAAACCACATGATTATCTCAATAGATGCAGAGAAGGCCTTCAACAAAATTCAACAGCCCCTTATGCTAAAAAGTCTCAATAAACTAGGTATTGACAGAACGTATCTCAAAATAATAAAAGCTAGTTATGACAAACCCACAGCAAATATCATACTGAATGGGCAAAAACTGGAAGCATTCCCTTTGAAATCTGGCACAAGACAAGGATGCCCTCTCTCACTGCTCCTATTCAACATACTATTGGAAGTTCTAGCCAGAGCAATCAGACAAGAAAAAGAAATAAAGGGTATTCAATTAGGAAAGGAGGAAGTCAAACTGTCTCTATTTGCAGACAACATGATTGTGTATCTAGAAGACCCCATCGTCTCAGCCCAAAATCTCCTGAAACTGATAAGCAACTTCAGCAAAGTCTCAGGATAAAAAAATCTATGTGCAGAAATCACAAGCATTCCTATATACCAATAACAGACTTAAAGAGAGCCAAATCAAGAATGAAATGCCATTCACAATTGCTACAAAGAGAATAAAATACCTAGGAGGAATACAACTAACAAAGGATGTAAAAGACCTCTTCAAGGAGAACTACAAACCACTGCTCAAGGAAATAAGAGAGGACACAAATGGATAGAAAAACATTCCATGCTCATGGTTAGGAATAACCAATATTGTGAAAATGGCCATACTGCCCAAAGTAATTTATAGGTTCAATACTATCCCCATCAAGCTACCTATAACTCTCTTCACAGAACTAGAAAAACCACCTTAAACTTCATATGGAACCAAAAGAGGGCCCGCATATTCAATAAATTCTAAGAAAAAGAACAAAGCTGGAGGCATCACGCTACCTGACTTCAAACTATACTACAAGGCTACAGTAATCAAAACAGCATGGTACTGGTACCAAAACAGAGATGTAGACCAATGGAACAGAACAGAGGCCTTGGAGACAACACCACATGTCTACAACCATCTGATCTTTGACAAACCTGACAAAAAAGCAAGCAATGGAGAAAGGATTCCCTGTTTAATAAATGGTGTTGGGAAAACTGGCTAGCCATGTGCAGAAAGCAGAAACTGGACACCTTCCTTACACCTTACAATACAATTAACTCCAGATGGATTAAAGATTAAAACATAAGACCTAATATCATCAAAACCTTAGAAGAAAACCTAGGCAAAGCCATTCAGGACATAGGCATAGGCAAGGACTTCATGACTAAAACACCAAAAGCATTGGCAACAAAGGCCAAAATAGACAAATGGGACCTAATTAAACTCCAGAGCTTCTGTACAGCAAAAGAAACAATCATTAGAGTGAACCAGCAACCAATGGAATGGGAAAAAATTTTTGCAATCTACCCATCTGACAAAGGGCTAATATCCAGAATCTACAAAGAACTAAAATGGATTTACAAGAAAAAAAACAAACCCATTCAAAAGTGGGTGAAGGATATGAACAGACACTTTTCAAAAGAAGACATATATGAGGCCAACAAACATATGAAAAAATGTTCATCATCACTGGTCATTAGAGAAATGCAAATCAAAACCACATTGAGGTACCATCTGATGCCAGTTAGAATGGCGATCGTTAAAAAATCTGCAGACAACAGATACTGGAGAAGATGTGGAGAAATAGGAACACTTTTACACTGTTGGTGGGAGTGTAAATTAGTTCAACCACTGTGGAAGACAGTGTGGCAAATCCTGAAGGACCTAGAAATAGAAATTCCATTTGACCCGGCAATCCCATTACTGGATATATATCCAAAGGATGATAAATTGTTGTATTATAAAGACACATGCATACGTATGTTCACTGTGGCACTGTTTACAACAGCAAAGACCTGGAACCAACCCAAATACCCATCGATGATAGACTGGACAGGGAAAACGTGGCACATATACACCATGGAATACTATGCAGCCATAAAAAATGATGAGTTTGTGTCCTTTGTAGGGACATAGATGAATCTGGAAACCATCATTCTCAGCAAACTGAAACAAGAACAGAAAATCAAACACCGCATGTTCTCACTCATAGGTGGGTGTTGAACAATCAGAACACATGGACACAGGGAGGGAACATCACACACTGGGGTCTGTTGGGGGGACTAATGGAGGGACTGTGGGGGTGGGGTGTTAGGGAGGGATAACATGGGAAGAAATGCCAGCAAACCACATTGCCATGTATGTACCTATGCAACAATCCTGCATGTTCTTCACATGTACCCCAGATCCTAAAGTACAATAAAATATATATTAAAAAATATATATTTGCAAGCAGCTTCTATACTAGAAAAGGAGAGGGTAGGTTTCAAGATAGTTTCTACATACATGTAAGAGGACAAACATTGTTAGTTTAAAAACTCCAGAAGTTGAAATAAAATGAAGCAAGACTCTTTAGGACTTTCTCTCTGCTTGGAGAAAGTAGCCTAGCTAGTGTTGAAGTAAACTGCAAGAGCTGTCTAGTAACACCATCTCAATCCAGAGGTTTCTTAAGATTCCAGAACATAAGAGTTTCAAATACTAAGACTTTCCTACATTTCTAAGTAGAGTAGACATCACAAATGTCTTTTGTTGCCTTCTTTTGGAAGCATACCAACAGCCCAAAACTCATAAACTATCATTAATTGCTTACTCTTCAGATACCCGTTGGCTATACAGTTTGTGGTAGAATGGGCACTTATTTTATTGTTTTAAAATGGACTAACGAGTGAATACAGCCACAGAGATGCCTAGTACTATCCACTGAAAATGTCTGAAGCAAAAGGTATGAGTAATGGCACAAAATACAATTTTTTTTGCTAATGAACATGTCTTATCTATATAACAAAAAGACTTTAAGAAAAGTAATGACAATATCTGATACACGGCAGTCTGTTACCTTTAGACAAGGTCATGATAGTTCTACTGTCACTTTAACAATATTAGTTCATTTACATAACACAGTAAAATCCCAGATCTAAAGATGTTTTCATAGATATGTCGCACCATGTAAGTAACCAAGATAACAAATGACTTTTCTTGACATGGATGGAATGTATATAAGTTGGTTTTATAGAAAGACTGAAGTAGAGGTTGAGAATATATAAAGAACAGAGGCTATTTACAATACATACTCTTGATTTAAAATATTTTTGCAGCTTTAAATAACAGCTTTAATTAAAATCTTTCCATTTTAATGTGTTAAACATAAAATCTAATTCTTGTACAGCCTCTTCTCCTGTGCTAACATTTTACTTATGCTTCAGCTGTTTAAATGTTGCTGCACAGTTTAATTACTTTTCTTTGCACTAGAGTAATTTCTCTGGTGCTTGTTGCCTATGGCATTATATCCTTTGTAAACTTGCAGTTACCTTATGTCTATCTCTTCCCCTTGGAATTTTTTGTCATTTCCCCGTCTTGCTCAAACATATCTATTTCTATTAACCTTTTTGCTGCCATAATTTAAAAAATAATTTAATTTTATCTTAAAATTTTTATATAAAATGCATTCAGGTGATTGAAAAAAATAATATAAAGAGGTACATAATAAAAGCCTTCTCCCACCTCTGCTCTAATCTGCCTCATTCCTTCCTATGCCCTTACTCTGGATAAGTTATTTTATTAGTCTATTATATGTCTTTAGAAAGTTTTTATATTCTTAACCTTTTTGGTGGTTTTTTTCTTTCTCTTTTTTTTACAGATAGGATCTTTCTCTGTTGTCCAGGCTGGAATGTAGTGGCATGATCATAACTCACTCTAGCCTCAAATTCCTGGGCTCAAGCTGATTCTCTAGCCTTAACCTCCCAAGGAGCTAGGACTACAGCTGCACGTTACATGCCCAGCTAATTTTTAAACTTTTTTTTTGTAGAGACAGGGTCTTGCTTTGTTGCTGAACCTGGTCTCAAATTCCTGGCTTCAAGTAATCCTCCTGTTTTGGCCTCCCAAAGTACTGGGATTACAGGTATAAGCCATGACACCTGGACTTTTAAAATTTTTTCTTTGCAATTTATAGTCTTAATTTTACATAGTCTTATTTTTAACCCATCTCTTATTCACTTAACAATATATCTTGAAGGTATTTCCATTTTAATAGACAGATAGCATCACCATCCTTTTCATAGTTCTCTAGTTTTCCATTGTATAAATGTACCTTATTTTATAAACTAGATTCCTGTTGAGGGGCACTTGAGTTGCTTCCAACCTTGTTTATATAAATATTGCTGCCATATATAACTTACTACATATGTCATTTCCTACTTATGCAGGTTTGTCTTTAGGATCATTTACCAGTAATGAAATTGTCTGGTCAAAGGGTATATGCATTTGCAATTTAGATAACTATCCCAGGGGCAGAGTATGAAAAAACTTATTTATCCACAGCCTCATCAACATAGTGAGGCAATAGGTAGGAAAAAATATCTTAGCATTGCTTTAATTTGCATGACTTTTATATGCATATTTGAACATATTTTCATATGCTTGAGGGTCATTTGAATTTCTTTTAATGTAAACTGTCTGCTGATTTTTCTCTAGGTTGCTTATCAATTCTAAGGAGCAATTTGTATTTCTCTCTAAGTTAAAATGTATTTCCCAGGTTATCTTTGACTTTATGTTTGTAGTTCAAGAATGTCATTTTACAGAAGACTAAGTATAAAGAGGTCTTGTAGAGGCCTACAGAAGACTATGCATATAAAACTAAGCATATAGTTGTGTTTTGCCCAATGTTATACAGTTCGTGGAAGAGTTAGTCTATAACTGAATTAACATGTGATTAAGCAGAAGAGGTAAAGGAGAAAAAAGTGAACAAAAACTAATTCAACATATTAATTTAACAAATCCATTCAGCCAACATATATTTAGCACCTACTATGTGCCATGCAGCTTTTAAATCTGAGTGACTAAAAGAAGGAACTGAAAACAGGTACTGAAACAAGTACATGTACACATATGTTCACAGAAGCACTATTCACAATAGTGGAAACAGCACTTGGATGAATGAATAAATAAACTGTGATATATACGCAAAACAGAAAATATTATTCATCCATAAGTTAGCTATATACTGTCAACTAGAAGCTTATTCTAATATACTACCTCAGTTATTTTCTCTTTCCTTTCTAAATCACTTAATTTCACCTAAGAAACTGTCTTTTAAATTCTAGACTCATTAAAAAATTTAATAATTAAAGATAGTGTCATTGATTTTATAAAAGAAAAGATTATTCATCTATAAAAACGAATGAAGTACTAATACATGCAACAGCTTGGATGAACCTCAAAAACATTATCCTAAGCGAAAAAAGCCAGAGACAAAGGTCATATATAATTCCTTTTTACATGAAATACCTATAAATCCATAGAAACAGAATGCATATTGGTGGTTGGCAGGGGCTAAGGAGAGAAGGCAATTGAGACAAACTGCTTAATGGATAATAAGTTTTACTTTAAGGGATGGAAATGCTTTGGAACTAGATAGAGGTAGTGGTTGCACAACATTACGAAAGTACAAAATTTCCTTGAATTGTTCACTTTAAAATGGTTATTGTGACTGGGCGTGGTGGCTCACACCTGCAATCCTAGCACTTTGGTAGGTCAAAGCAGGTTGATAGCTTGAGCTTGGGAGTTCAAGACCAGCCTCGGCAATAAGGCGAAACCCCCATTTCTACAAAAAAGAACAAAGCTGGAGGCATCACGCTACCTGACTTCAAACTATACTACAAGGCTACAGTAATCAAAACAGCATGGTACTGGTACCAAAACAGAGACGTAGACCAATGGAACAGAACAGAGGCCTCGGAGGCAACACAACATATCTACAACCATCCGATCTTTGACAAACCTGACAAAAACAAGCAATTGGGAAAGGATTCCCTGTTTAATAAATGGTGTTGGGAAGACTGGCTAGCCATATGCAGAAAGCAGAAACTGGACCCCTTCCTGACACCTTACACTAAAATTAACTCCAGATGAATTAAAGATTTAAACATAACGCCTAACACCATAAAAACCATAGAAGAAAACCTTGGCAATACCTTTCAGGACATAGGCATGGGAAACACCAAAAGCATTGGCAACAAAAGCCAAAACAGACAAATGGGACCTAAATAAACTCCAGAGCTTCTGTACAGCAAAAGAAACAATCATTAGAGTGAACTGGCAACCAACAGAATGGGAAAAAAGTTTTGCAATCTATCCGTCGGACAAAGGGCTAATATTCAGAATCTACAAAGAACTAAAACAAATTTACAAGAAAAAAAAAAACAACTTCATCAAAAAGTGGGCAAAGGATATGAACAGACACTTTTCAAAAGAAGACATTTATGTGGACAACAAACATATGAAAAAATGCTCATCATCACTGGTCACTAGAGAAATGCAAATCAAAACCACATCGAGATACCATCTAACGCCAGTTAGAATAGCGATCATTAAAAAATCTGGAGACAACAGATGCTCGAGAGGAAGTGGAGAAATAGGAATGCTTTTACACTGTTGGTGGGAGTGTAAGTTAGTTCAACCATTGTGGAAGACAGTGTGGCAAATCCTCAAGGATCAAGAAATAGAAATTCCATTTGACCCAGCAATCCCATTACTGGGTATATATCCAAAGGATGATAAATCATTCTATTATAAAGACACATGCAGACGTATGTTCATTGCAGCACTGTTTACTATAACAAAGACTTGGAACCAACCTGAATGCCCATCAATGATAGACTGGACAGGGAAAATGTGGCACATGTACATCATGGAATACTAAGCAGCCAAAAAAAAAGAGGATGAGTTCATGTCCTTTACAGGGACATGGATGAATCTGGAAACCATCATTCTCAGGAAACTGACATAAGAACAGAAAACCAAACACCACATGTTCTCACTCATAAGTGGGAGTTGAACAATGAGAAAACATGGACACAAGGAGGGGAACATCACACCCTGGGGCCTGTTGAGGGGTAGGGGGGTCTAGGGGAAGAATAGTAAGGGGTGGAGGGATTGGGGAGGGATAACATTAGGTGAAATATCTAATGTAGGTGATGAGGGGATGGATGCAGCAAACCACCATGGCATATGTATATCTATGTAACAATTCTTCACAACCTGCACATGTTCCCCAGAAATTAATGTATAATAAAAAAAAAATCTAACTAGGATCTAAGCCTATATGCATCTCTTTCGATTTAAATAAAACAGATTTCTTTGAGCAAATGACAGATCCAGAAAGGGTAGGAGCTGGGTACAGAAACATTAATGGTTGAAGTATATGATAATCTTTCTTTAACTCAAATCTAATGTTTTCAATTAAAGAATAAAACTTAAGATATTGCTCTGAAGGTTAAATGTATAAGGAGTTACATACATATATATGTATGGACCTGTGTATATGTGTATGTATGTACGTATGTGTGTGTGTATATCTATATATATATATATATATATATATATATTTTTTTTTTAGACAGAGTCTCACTTTGTTACCCAGGCTGGGTGATGTCTGCTCACTGCAACCTCCGCCTCTCAGGTTCAAGTGACTCTTGTGCCTCAGCCTCCCAAGTAGCAAAGATTACAGGCATGTGTCACCATGCCCAGCTTTTTCTGTATTTTTAGTAGAGGTGGGGTTTTGTCATGTTGGCCAGGCTGGTCTTGAACTCCTGACCTCAAATGATACATCCACCTCAGCCTCCCAAAGTGCTGGGATTACAGGCATTAAGGTTACAGTCTAGTGAATACAAAATGTCTTTGAATTATGACTGGAATATAGATCTTATAAATTCAGATACCATTTTTTTCATTATGCTTTGTTTACTCTGCAGAGCACCAGAAAATAACAAGGTCCTTGTTATGCAGCAAAAAAACAAGTTATCATTAAACATTAGCTTTCTCACTTCCTCTGTTCCTGAAGTTGGAGTTTAGGGGTTTAATGAAACCAAGGGTGTTAGGGTCTGGTGAGATGTGAGGGGAGCAGCAGTGGTCCCCTACATCCCTAAGGTTTCCTTTCCTATCCAGTCTCCTCTACTTTGGGGCCAAAACATCTCCCTCTAATCAAAAGAAAACCTAGAGCTCTTTGTTTTCCCATCTGTAAAACAAGAATAATTTCCATGGGCCCTTCTAGTTTTCATATTTTATAACTGATTGTCAAGAATATTCAGATACCTTCTAAGTTCATAGCATACTCAGTCGTTGAACAAACATTCCTACTGCCTACATCTAAACTTTCCAAGTGTCCTTTCTTTTTTTTTCTTTCTTCTTTGCTTTTTTTTTTTTTTTTTTTTCTGAGATGGAGTCTCCCCCTGCTGCCCAGGCTGGAGTGCAGTGGTGTGATCTCAGCTCACTGCAACCACCACCTCCCAAGTTTAAGTGATTCTCCTGACTCAGCCTCCCACGCAGCTGGGATTACAGGTGCGTGCCACCATGCCTGGCTAATTTTTGTATTTTTAGTAGAGATGGGGGTTTCACCATGTTGGCCAGGCTGGTCTTGAACTTCTGATCTCAGGTGATCCAACCACCTCAGCCTCTCAAAGTGCTGAGATTACAGGTGTGAGTCACTATGCCCGGACCCAACCGTCCTTTCTGTTCCTATCTCCTCAGTGACTCTGATCCATAAATAATCCATCCTTTCTCCTAAATTTTTGGTGTCTCCTTTTCCTTAACATTTTGACTTGTTCAAATATCTCTCATCTAACTATTAGACTGCAAGAAACTTAAAAGACTTATCAACCAAATGCAATGTGTAGACCTTTAGGTCCCAATTTGAATAAATCAACTGTAAAAAAAAAGTTTAAGACATAATCAGGAAAATTTGAACACCAATTAGGTATTTAATAATATTACAGAATTATCATTAATTTCTTTTTGGTATAATGATATTGTGGGGATATATGAATATACATATATACTGAATAGATACTGAAATATTTATGGATGAAATAACAGAACGTATAATAAAACAGTTTGGTTGGAGTCTACAGGAAACAAGTTTATGAATCAGTAATTATTGAAACTGGGTGATGGTTATACTGGGAGAGATTCATGGTATTATTATTAAAAATTTCCTCACCACAATTTCTTCTCTTAAAACTCTTCCTGATCAATAACCCCATTATTCAGCCACGCATTCTGTCTCCATATCTTCATTTCCTATTTACTCAACCGTGAGTAAACAGTGAATATATATATATATATGATTGTGTGTTCACTAATACCATTGCTCTTGCTAAGGTCACTTTCTAACTAAAAAATCCAATGGAAGCCTTTTAATTCTTATATTTATATTAATCCATTTACTGAGTCATTTAGAGAAAAAGGAACTACTCAAGTCTTAGCATCATAGTTAAAAAGATGAAACAAATAGATCCTCTTCTGCTTGAAACCTGTCCCTTTGGCTCCATAACACCACTCTGATCTACTTCTTTTCCTGTCTTTTACTGTCTCCTTTCTAAGTTTATTTTCTGTAAATAAACCTTAAATATTGGTGTTTTCGCTTTCTGATCCTCTTCCCATCTATATGCCACACATCTACTTCTATGGTTTCTATATGTATACTAATAATGCCAGCCAAGACCTCACTTTGGAGATGCAAACTGGTATATCAAAATTCATGATAGTCATTATCACCAAGTTGTCCCACAGAAGCCTAAAATTCCATTTTTCACAACTGAACTCAGTAACTTCCTCTCAAAATTGTACCTTGACTAGTATATCCTGCCTCTATGAGTCATGTCATCAAGAGCTAGCAATACCAGTCAGAAGAGTCATTAGTAAAATAGGATCAGTATCTAGAGGTTATGGAGCCAAAAGCATTGAAAATGCAGCAAGGACAAATGGTATAGGCAGAATAGAGCAGTAGTTCTCAAAAGGTATTGCCTACAACATCATCATCATCAACTGGGAGCTTGTTAGATAAGCAAATTCTCTGCCCGACACCAGCCCTGCCTAATTAAAAACACTGGTGGTGGGGCCCAGAAGTCTATGTTTTAACAAGTCCCCCAAGTGATTTGGCTGCATGTCTGTCTGAGAACCCCTGTAAAACAGCACAGACACAGGGCTTTCCTATAGCTCCTGAGGCTAAGGATGAGGAAATGTGACCTGAATGCTTAACAGTCAGGTCAGGAACGATTCTTGATTCATCCTCCCTTACCTTTGCTACAAATAATGTTTACCAAGTTCTGAACACTTTATCATTTTTTAAATAATACTTTAAAAATTGAGATATAACATATACAGTAAAGTGCATAAATCTTAAGCATACAGACTTACACCTTTTAATGTAACCAACACACACACAAGATATAGAACGTTTCAGCACCCCTGAAAGCTTCCTCATATTCTTCTCAGTCATTACCCATCTTTTAGGTAACCAAAAATCTGATCTGAATCACCATAGTTTTTCTTGTTCTTGAGATTCACATGAATAGCAAATTTTTTTTAAAATGTCTGACTTGTTCTGCTCAATGTAACGTCTATGAAATTCACTTATGTGGTTGAATGTGTCGGCAGTTCATTCATGGTTGTGTTCCATTGTAAGAATACATCACATTTAAGCTACCCATTCACCTACCTGTTGGCAGGTATTTGGGTTGTTTGCACTATTAAGAATGTTTGCTATCATAAAGAAAATATACAAACGGTCAACAAACATGAAAAAATGCTCAACATCACTAATGATAAGGGAAATGCAAATCAAAACCACAATGCAATACCACCTTACTCCTGTAAGAATGGCCATAATCAAAGGATCAAAAAACAGTAGATGTTGGCATGGATGCAGTGAACAGGGAACACTTCTCACACATGTTTAAAGCAGCACAATTCACAATAGCAAAATTGTGGAACCAGTCCAAATGTCCATCAATCAACGAATGGATAAAGAAACTGTGGTGTATATATATACATGCTGGAATACTACTCAGCCATAAAAAGAAATGAACAGCATTTGCAATGACCTGGATGAGATTAGAGACTATTATTCTAAGTGAAGAAACTCAGGCATGGAAAGCCAAACATCCTATGTTCTCACTGATATGTAGGTGCTAGGCTATGAGGATGTAAAGGCATAAGAATGATACAGTGGACTTTGGGGACTTGGAGGGAAGAGTAGGAGGGGGATGAGGGATAAAAGACTACAAATATGGTGTGGTGTATACTGCTTGGGTGATGGGTTTACCAGGTTCTCACTAATCTCCACTAAAGAACTTACTCATGTAACCAAATACCAGCTGTATCCCCAATAACTTATAGAAAAATAGAACTAAAAACAGTTTGCATTTATAAATAAAACTATCATGTAATTCTCATACATGTCTTCTGGTAGAAGGCAGTACTTATTTCTCTTAGGTATTACCGGGGCATTAATTGAGATGAGGGGTGTGTGCGTGTGTGTGTATGCATGCACATGTGTAGCTTTAGCAGATATAGTCAGATAGTTTGCCACAGTGAATGTACCAATTTACATTCTCACCAAAAATGTTGGAGAGCTCCAGTTGTTCCATACCTTCACCATCAATCAATATTGATTGCCAGACATTTTTATTTTACACATTCCACTGGTCATGTAGGTCATGTAATGGTATCTCATTGGAACCTCAATTTGCTTTTAATTAGTAATGATGTTGTGTACCTTTTCATATGTCTTTTAGGCATCTGGATATAATGTTTTGTGAACTAGGGCTACATGTTTCAACATGAATAAGTTTCAAAACATAATATTAAGTCAAAAAAGCAAGTTGAAAAATGGCACACAGTATAATACCATTAATTTTAAAGATGCAAAATAATATTGTTTATGCATATTAGTGTACATGCACATGTACACACACACACACACACACACACACACCCCTACATAAAGTAAATATGCATGGGAATTGAAACCAAAATCAAGACAGACTGAGGAGATAGGGAATGAGGGGTTTTGGAAGATAAATGGAAGACTTCAAATGAATCTACAGTTTCATTTAAAAATTCTGAAGCAAAAATAAGAAATATTCAGTTTTATTTCTTCTAGGTATTAGTTATCTGAATGTTTTTGCTGTTCTCCACTTTTTTTTTTTTTTTTAGTTGGAGTCTCACTCTGTTGCCCAGGAGCTAGAGTGCGGTGGTGCAATATCGGCTCACTGCAACTTCCGTCTCCCAGGTTCAAGCGATTCTCCTGCCTCAGCCTCCCAAGTAGCTGGGATTACAGGCGCGCGCCATCATGCCCAGCTAATTTTTGTATTTTCAGTAGAGACCGGGTTTCACCGTGTTGGCCAGGGTGTCACAAACTCCTGAGCTCGTGATCTACCTGCCTTGGCCTCCCAAAGTGCTGAAGTGCTGAGATTACAGCCCTAAGCCACCGTGCCCAACCCTGTTCTCCATTCTTATCTCTATACTTAAAATAACTAAAAACAAAAAGACAAAAAACAACATTCCAGGCATATGCAAAGGCAAAGAGAATGATGAGCACAGTAATTTATAAAGGGAAGAGACGTAAAAGAAGTAGAGTTCAGTTTCCTCATTCAAGGACAAATTGGACAAGAAGATCCTAAAGAGCCTTTCTATCTCTGACATCTACTGATCCCTAAAGAGTACTTTGATGTTTCTACCTACATTATAGTGTGACTAATAGCAGTAATATTGATAACGTAGTCCTTGTGAATAAATTTCTCCAACAGATAGAATGCTTTGTAACTACAGACTCATTATCCCTACATAGAAGATAAGATGTATTATTCCATTTTATAGATGAAGAAATTGAGGCATACAAGAGTGTTATTTATTGAGAAATTAAACTCACAGAAAATCTTTAAAAATCCTGATTGCAAAATTGTAAGGGCAGGGAGTGGATAATGAAAAGGAATAAATATAATTGTTAATTTAAACTACAACAGTTTTGAAGGCCATGCCTATTTGATATTCACATTTACTGATTAATTTATTCATTCACTCATGTATTCCTTAAAAGAAATTACTGTATTTATTAAGTGGAGGAAACTATGATAGGGCTGTAACTATAAAATCAAATATGGTCTCTGCCCTCAAATAGTTTTACTAGAGGTGAGATCTAGATAAACAAAATCTCCAGTAAACTGTGGTGAGCAGAGCTATATATACACTGCCAGGGAATACAGAGTTGAAGGGGACTGGGGCATGGATTGTTTGTTGTACTTGTGTGTGCATGTGCAAAATAAGAAAACCTAATAGTGCTACCTGGTATAAGTGTTCCTGAAAAGTTTCAGAGGTATTCTTTTTCCTTTTTGTAAATCATTAATATATAAATGGTGTTGGGAAAACTGGCTAGCCATGTGCAGAAAACAGAAACTGGACCCCTTCCTGACACCTTACACCAAAATTAACTCCAGATGGATTAAAGACTTAAACATAAGACCTAACACCATAAAAACCCTAGAAGAAAATCTAGGCAAAACCATTCAGGACATAGGTGTAGGCAAGGACTTCATGACCAAAACACCAAAAGCATTGGCAACAAAAGCCAAAATAGACAAATGGGACCTAATAAAACTCCACAGCTTTTGCACGGCAAAAG
>PVKP010012616.1:0-57802 GCA_004027715.1 Plecturocebus donacophilus
TGTCCATGTGTTCTCATTGTTCAACACCCGCCTATGAGTGAGAACATGCGGTGTTTGATTTTGTGTTCTTGTGTCAGTTTGCTGAGAATGATGGTTTCCAGGTTCATCCATGTCCCTACAAAGGACACAAACTCATCATTTTTGATGGCTGCATAATATTCCATGGTGTATATGTGCCACATTTTCCCTGTTCAGTCTGTCATCGATGGGCATTTGGGTTGGTTCCAGGTCTTTGCTATTGTAAACTGTGCTGCAATGAACATTCGTGTGTGAAGATCAAATCAACAACGTTTCCATTTTTAGCAAGCCTTGTAGATGATCTTGATTTACACTCCAATTTCAAAAACACTGAGGTAGAATAGGACTGTTTTCCCCTTCTGGGGTAAATTGCATTCTCAATGATGATGCTCCATTATTCTCCACATCTATGCCATTTAGAAGTAATTTTGCAGTGCTCTCCAAAGTGGGTTCAGTGTAATGCCTGACTCCTGGTAGGGGCAGTGTGATTTGCTTAAGCCAAAGGGATGTTAGAAATATGGTGCAGTAATGTACCTATAAAACTGAACCTTCTCTTACGTGTGCCTTTGTCATCACCACACATGCCAGTGTGAGATGCTGGTCTCAGGAAAAGAGACTTGAGGACAGCCACCACTGAAAAACTGAGGTCAGCACGGCTGACCCCAGGCACTCTAGAGACCTCTAAAGACAAATAATTACTATCGTAAGCCACTGAATTTTGAGGATAATTTGTTACACAGAAGTCTGTTGTCACAGTTAACTAATACTCCTTATCACAAATGAGGAAAAATAGTAACACTTTGTAAGCCTATAGTAAAAAATAAAAAATAGAAGGTGAATAGACTGTCTCCCAAATCAGATGACCTTGTCTTGCCTTCCCATTTTATCACTGTGTTGTTTTGCGGGAAGTTACTATATTTCTAAGGTTTAATTTAACTGAATATTAGTTTATTAAAACAACAGCTTCTTTGCAGAATTTTTATAAATATTAAATTGGTGCAAAAGTAATTGCAGTTTTTGCCATTTAAATTACTTGTAATTGCAAAAAACTGCAATTACCTTTGCACCAACGTATATTTTAAATAAAATGAAACAGCGTGCCTAACTCTATAACTGGTACATTGTAAGCAATCAGTAAATGGTAGCTATTGCTATCATCATCAGAATTTATGTTATATACTGGACTAGGGAGTTTTAATATTGTTCACTGAAATTTTCCAACACGCCTTATAGAAAGTATCATTCTACTTCATTTAATACTAGCAATGAAGAATTAGAGGAACAGAGATAGATGTTAATTAATTTGCTCACCATGACACAGGTAATACGTTGTTATTTAATTTTTAAGCACATGCTCTTACAAACAAAATGTTTCCAACTTTTTTCTCCACAATTTTGCCCAAACCTACTACTCTACAAAAAAAAATGAGAACTTAATATATAAAGGTATTCTGTGAGAAATTCTGATATACATTTTATACTGAAGGATTTATACTAGTACCATATATAAACTCTCTTCCATTCATTTAAGTCATCTCTGTGACTATGAAATTGGAAACTCAGCTTCCTATATGATATAATTCCATTTGTCTGATTTTGCCTCTGTTGCCTGGGATTTTGAAGTATTATTCAAGAAATCATCGTTAAGGCCAGTATCAAAAAACTTTTTTCCCTAAGTTTTTGTCTAAAAATTTTATGGTTTCTGATCATTCTATTTTGAGTTTATTTTTGTGTATGTCCAATTTCTTTTTCTTTTTTTTCCTTCCTTCCTTCCTCCCTTCCTTCCTTCCTTCCTCCCTGCCTCCCTCCCTCCCTCTCTCCCTTCCTTCCTTCCTTCCTTCCTTCTTCTTTATTTTCTTCCTTTCTTCCGTATGGATACTCAAATTTTCCAACATCATTTATTAAAGAGATTACTTTTCCCTTTTGTGTCATCTGGCACCCTTGAAGATCAGTTGACCATATACAAGGGTGTATTTCTGGGCTTCCTGTTTAAAGGGTGTATTTCTGGGCTTCCTGTTTAGTTCCATTAGTCTATATGCTCATTTTTATGCCAGTGCTATACTGTTTTGATTACTAGAGTTTTGTATAATACTTGGAATTACAGGAAGTATGATGCCTCCAGCTTTATTCTTGCTCAAAGTTACTTTGAATGTTGGAGTATTTTGTGGTTCTATATGAATCTTACTGTTTCTTTACTATTTCTGTAAAAAAGAGAGAGAGAGAGAGAGAGAGAGAGAGATTGGGATGTTTTAGATACTGCTAATCCTTAGATTACTTCGGGTGGTGTGGGAATTTTAAAAATGTTTATTGTTTGAATTCATGAACACAGAAAGTCTTTTGTTTGTGTCTTCTTTAATTTCTTTCAGTGTTTTATGGTTGTCAATGTTAAAATATTTTACCTCCTGGGTTAAGTTTATTCTTTTTTTTTATGCTATTGTAAATGAGAGAGTTTCTTAATTTTCTTTTTGGATGGTTCATTGCTGTTAATGTATAGAAACACAAGTAAGTCTTGCATGTTCATTTTCTACACTACAACTTTACTGAAAATGCTTATTAGTTTTAACAGTTTAATTTGTGGAGTCTTGAGAGTTTTCTGCACAAAAAATTATGATATCTAAAGAGATAATTTACTTCTTTCTTTCATTTAATATTTTCATTTGTGTGTGTGCGTTTGTGTTTGTGTGTGTGTGTGTGTGTGTGTGTGTGTGTAACTGTTGTGGCTAGGACTTCCCTTTCTGTGTTAAACAAAAGTAGCCAGAATGGGCATCCTTGTCTCATTCTACATTTTAGAACTCCTACAAAGCAAAGAAAATAATCAATAAAATGAAAAAGGTAATCTACAAAATGGAATACAATACTGATAAAGGATTAAAATAAAAAGATAAGGATATACTATAACTAAATAGTAAAACAAAACTAACAATTTGGTTAAAAATGGGCAAAATACCAAACAGATATCTCTCCAAAGAAGATACTATAAATAGGCAACAGGTATATGAAGAGGTGCTCAAGGTCATAATCATCAAGTAAATAAATATCAAAACTACAATGAGATAATTCTTTGTACTGTTAGGATGGCTATTATCCAAAAAAAGGTAAATATTGTCGAGGATATGGAGAAAAAGGGACATGTACAATGTTTGGGGGTGTAAAAAGGTAAATATTGGCAAGGATATGAAGAAAAGGGGACAGGTACAATGTTGATTGGTGTAACCATTATGAAAAACACTTCAGAGGATCCCTAAAAATATAGAAATAGAACTACCATAGCATTATCCGAAATCTCACTTTTGGGTAGATAGCCTACCTTTTTTGACAACATGGAGGAAATGGAAAGTCATTATGCTGTGAAATAAGCCAGACACAGAATGACAAATGCTACATGATTTTACTTATATGAGGAATATAGAATATTCAAAAACTCACAAAAACAGAGAGTACTGTGGTTATTGCCAGAAGCTGGAAATTTGGGGAAACGGAGGTATTGGTCAAAGGGTAGATAGAGGGTTTCTGTTAATGTAAAATGAGTATGCCCTATATAAGGTCTATAGCTGACAATAATGTATTATGTGCTTGAAAATTTGTTAACAGGGCAGATCTTATGTTAAGTGCTGTTATCACAAAATAAAAATTAAAAAGATAGGAGGAAGCTTTCTTTTAGAGGTAATGGATACGTTTATGATTGTGATGATGGTGTCACAGATACATATGTATCTTTAAACTCATCAAGTTGTATAATTACATTTGTGTAGTTTTTGCATAAAAAAGGAACAGCTTTCTGCCATTGCTCCAGAGAAATTCCAGGATGAAAATATTTTAACAATAAATAGAATGTTAATATTTTAATGATACCTTGAAACCATACCAGATAAATTGGCTGTATGTGATATGATATTGCCAAAACCCTCCAAATTATCAAGTGCAACTCAACTTTGGAGCTTATAAAACAAGATGCAAAGAAAATCTAAAATCAATGACAATATAATATAGCAGAAAATGCTTGGAGTTTGGTTCTAGACATATTTGGTTTTGAGTCTTGCATCTGCCACTTACGAGCTGTATACATATTAACTATTAGCTTTTCCAAGTTTCAGTGATCTCACCTCCAAATACATGGATATGTACTAGATATGTATCTTAACGTTTGTTGTCAGAATTACATAAAATATATGTTAATTCTTGTATTTAAGCATTTGCTGTAATTTCACAAGTATTAAGTTAGTTTCTTTCTCCCAGCCCAAGAATATAAGCAAGAATAATTTATTTTGTATTAATTCATAATTCATTTATAGATCATATACAAATGAAAGGAACATAATACTGTTTCCTAATTCTCAATGAGGGTATAAGCAGTGGAAGTAATGCAGACAGACTATAAACCTAGGTAACTGAAATAACCAACCAAAATATTTATGGTAATTCACACTGATCCAAGTAGAGAAATTTCATCAGTTCATTCCAAGTGTAAAATGGTATGCAAAGCAGCCTAGACCTTCCTAAGGCAGAAGACACGTATACCTATGCCATTGTAGTAAAGCCAAAGAAAAATGAGTTCCTGATTTTGTCATGTTACTAGAGAAAGTCTTTGACATCTCTAGTATCCAGTGGGTTTCAATATTTTATGTGGTCTCTTCCCCTTGTGAACAACCTTACAGTGTAATTGCATTGGATGATTGTTTTAAAATTATTCATCATCATCCCTTTTAATTTTTTTGCTGTGCTGTCAATTTATATTTTAAAAAGTAGGGTTTTAAAAGTAAGATGCATCTTTGCTTCCTAAGGAATTAAAGTGCTTAGGTGGGAACCGGTTTTATGTATGAATTCCACCATAATTTTCATAAGTGCAGGGATTCAGTCTATATTGTTCATTGCTCTGTCTTCAGAGCTTATAAACATACCAAGTACCCAATGATACTTGGGTAAATCGATAGACTTCCAAAACTGGAACCATATTTCCCATAATCCCCTTGCTTTTATGGTTCTAGCTGAGAGTAGGTAAAAAGAAAAAAAAAATCACATCAGTTTTTGAAGGCAAAACTAGAACAGTTACCATTTTTCTATGAAGTAGTTGCAGTCAGATTTGCAAGACCAATATATAGGTGGTGGAAGGTTCCAGCTTGACCTGGCTTTTTATTGTGGGAAGATAAACCTGGAGGTGTTGGGTTCCAGCTTGTCTTTGCTTTCTCCTGCTCCACGTCTAGCATTTTTATCCTACTGGTAGGCCTCCCAAAGCCCATTACCAGACACAAAGGTGATACAGAGGCAATGCAGATTCTCACCAGCTCCCTTTGGTGATCACTCAGAGATGGATGCACCTGACTTTCCAGATCCCCTCCCCCTTTGAAAAAATAATCAACCCTCCTGAATTATGGGCAAAAGTAGACAAATTAACTCACAGAAGCCGAGGGAGTAATGTGGCATATCTTAAACCTTCAACTATCTTCTCCAGATCTTTTTTCTTTAAGTCCTCTCACAATTACTAAGCTTTATGTACTTTAATAAATATTTTATTTCATAATACTCATAGTAGTTCTGCTTCTGTTATCAAATCCAGACTAATACAGATATTGGTGTCAGACCAAAAACAGTCTAAGATTAAGAAGGGTACACTTCCTACTCTTACAATGTTTTAGTCTATCTAAAACATATCTTTAGACTGTCATTCTTAGAATGATAGTCTCAGTTAGACAAAATTTCTTCTAAATATTTTTAGAGTATTGACTCAGAGTATCCTGACATGTCACTGGAAGTAGACAGGAGACTGTCTGTGGATAGACTTTCATTTAATGCAGTAAACCCGAGAAGATTCACCAAAAAACTCCGAAGCGAGGACTATTCACTAGAGGAAGCAAAATCAGTTTGGATTTTAAAAAGAAAATAATTACTTCAAACTGAAAAGGTGACTCTAAGCCTACACATTTCTATGGGCAGAAAACACGCTAAAAATGCTTCTAAGCTACAAATATGAAACATTTCTTCTAGAAATGGAAGGATAACTCAGAAAGCAGAGCTGTGAGCCCCCTCACTATAAAACTACTCTAGGGAGCAAATCAAGCTGCTAATAAATATCCATTTTCTGCCCTTGCAACAGTAGTATTTGTGGCATTTGCTTTTTTCTACTTTTTGAATAGATGTGTCTATTAGGGTTATTCTCTGTTTCTCAATTTATTTTTGTTTGTTTGAGGCATATGACTTGTCTTCTAGTCCACATTGTCTTCATTTGAATAAAAACAACTGTGAAGACAGTCCTGAGGAATCTCATCCATACCTGGATGAAATTTAAATATTAATATCATTTGATGCTGAAGTATAAGATTTTAGTGTCTGAAAGAAATTAGTATATTTTATCCCGGAGAAATGGGAAGATCTTATGACCACAGAGTAGACTGTGGTGGACTAAAGTCGGCCCAAATGTGTTGTCATTCCTTCTCTTTCATCGGGGCTGGCTTGTGCCTTGCTATGACTGTTGGAATAAGGCAAACGTGACTCTGTTACTTCAGAAAGTAGATGACTTTTAAGAAATCTGCAACTTCCTTTTTTAACTGTCTCTTGGAATCCAGCTTCTATGCTATAAAAAGCTTAGATGATGTAGGGAGGAGAATTAAAGTGCTCTAGTTAATTGTCCCACGTAACAGGCAGCACCAACTGTCAGTCACGTAAGTGAACCCTCTTAGACAACTGCAGCTCCAGCCAAGACCACATTCAATAGAATTCCAGCTGAGCTCAGTCAATCCCAGTTATGAGAGATAATAAATGACTATTATTGTTTTAAGCTACTGAATTTTGGGGTAGTATATTAAAGTCATATAGAGACATAAATATACAGCTACAATACTTGTTAAACAAATTCCAAGTGTAGGGAAAACTATTTTTGAAATACTCTTACGTTGTTTCCTAATATCCATTCCCTCTACATGCATCCGCTGAAGTCCATTTTTGTAGACTGTTTTCTGAAAACTAGCATATTTCAAAGTAGTATGTCTTGGTTAAACAGAAGTTCATTTCAAATAAAAATGTCCAAGATTGAAACTTGACCAAACCATTTATTAGTTGGGATACCTAATTAAGCCATTGAACATTTTTTATCCTAGGTTGAAAAATTGTTTTCTTTTAAAATAGAGATAATAATTCCTACTTCATGGAATTTGTATAAGGATCACATAAAATATAATACAAAAAGCATTCATTAATGCTTCTATAAGCACAATAACTTTGTTTTATTCAATAATATTAACTGCTACTATTAGTATTTGACAAAGGAGGCAATGTCTTGTTGGGTTGGGTTCATAAAATGAGTGTTTGTTTTTCACAGCAGAAGAAAGCAGCTGATATTGATTTATGCTGCCTATTTTTTTTTTTTTTTGGTAATGTATTTAAAGAATGTTGAGTTACTTTTCCCAGGAAAGACATTCAATTTTCCACAACTAGTGAATGTTCTGGAAAACATTTTCTGGGCACATGGAGTTGAGCACATCATTGTATGAGGCAATGCATAATGCCCTACACACACACACACACACACACACACACACACACACATCCCTCATCATTACAGCGTGGAATGTCTTGGTGACATAGCTGATGGCAAGGTACATCTTGTTTTCCTAAGCCTAGGCAGATGAGTTTCTTGTGTTTTTAGCCGGATACTTATACAGTTGATGCTAATCTCAATTATGTTTCAACTCTGTACACTCTATGGAAGAAGATATGGCTTACTAGTAATCGAAGTATTGAGAAATATCTGGATTTTAATTGCTTTTCCCTCAAGCTAAATACAAAGCACAATTTGACCCTAAAACTTTTCAGAGGAGGGAAATATCAAGATCTTGAGTCTGACAGAATTTGAAAAAAGCATATGAATTCAGTTATATATTTTGTGAATGATAAGTCTATTTGTTTCTTCAAGTAGAAAAATTAATAAAAATTACAAGACTGCAAACAGAAGTATGGGTTGCAGGTTGTGAGGGTGGTTGCAGGGTTGTGAAGAATGGAGATGGTAAAATGTAAGTAGAAAAAGGTAGGTATGGATGAGGTCCCTGATTCCTTATACTCAGGATGCTTCTTCACAGGCTGTGAGGGAGAAGCAGTAGAACTGCAGCAGTGAAGATTGCATGTACATTTGCCTGAATTTAGAGCTTGATTCATTTGCTATTATTGAATGCCTGTGAAGGGCCAGGAACAGTGTCAGTCAATGAAGGTGAAATAGGCTATTCCAAAAGAGGCAGTACAGGATCATAATTAAGAAACTGGGCTTGGAGCCAACCCACATGATTTTGGATCCAGGCCTGTCATCGCCTTATTTACTGTGCAACCTCAGGAAAGTCACTTAACCTCCAGGGTCTCAGTTTTTTCATCTCTGTTATTAAAAGGTGGCAATAACATCCAGAGCCTTGTGGGATTGTGGGCAGAATAAAATGTATTTCTATATTAATAAATATTCAAAAATTAGATCAGCACCCTAACAGCCTAGGCCCTTAGTTAATGTAGATTATGGTAATCTCTTGTCGTACTGGCTGACTTCACCCCTTCAAAGGCTTTTTCTGACATCCACTGTCTGTGGGATCAAGTCCAGAATTTTACTCTTGCCATCTTTGAATCAGAAGGCAGATTCTGATTCCATTGGCCCAATACAGGGTCTCAGTTTGTACATTTCTAAAAAGCTCCCAGGTGATGCCAATGTTGCTTGTTCACAGACCACAATTTGATGGCAAAACTGCACATTAATTCAAACTTATGATGTATTATAAGACTGGAACATCATTTTTGCAGAGGCCTTTAAAATCTACTGTGGAAAAATAAAAAAAATAATGACTAATTTTGCCCACCTGGAGATCAGACAGACTTTTAAGTAGGTATTAGTGATAAGGGAAGACAAATATAGAGCAAAAGAAAAATGTAAGAGTATCGTGTCATAACTTTAATGCCAAGGGCACAGAGTTTCAATATGATATATGCAGCAGAAGGAGATCAGAGAAAAGACTGAGAAGCAGAATTGATGAAGTTGCAGGGCAGAGAAGGAGCTTTTGCTAACTGCTGTGCTGAGAGCTCCACCACAGAGATGGAGAAGATATACAGGGTTATAGCATAAGGCATTGGGGTATAGCAGCAGGAAGTAAGTTCTGAAAATTTGTACACTCTTTATACTGAATTGAGATAGAAAATTATCACAAACTATGTTAGTTGAGCAGAATTCAAATTTTACAATGATTTTATTTTAATTTATTTTTAGAAGTATTATTTGCCTCATAGCAAGTATAAAAATAAAGACAATATACAAGTTTTTAGAATAGAATTGTGCCCAACACATAGTGTTAATGTTAGCTATTATTTTAAGAGAAGAAAATATTTTTGGAGAAAATCATAATTTAAAAATGATGTATTGAAAAAATAAGTAAAAGTTATGCTCTATGTGTCATTTATTTTAACACTTACAGGAAACCTAATAAATTAAGATTGAAAAGGTAAAATACATTGTCCAAATCCATATAAATTGTATGATACATAATTAGATTACCAACTAGTTCGTCTGGTTTGAAATTGTATGTTCTTTCATGACTGTGTACTAAATGTTTAAGCCAATGGTTAAATTTAAGAGACAGTTTACTAACTGTATAACGAAGATAATATCATCTAGCAGCCAGGTGATTATTTATTTAATCAAGGCATAAATGCATACTAAAAATTTACAGACATAAATTATGATTGAGATAACAAACCACTTACACTGATATTCAGCTACATACCCATTCATAAGTGCTGTAGTAGTTTTGTATAAATAAAAAATGCTTATAAATTGCCTGGGTGTTGTGGTTCATGCCTGTAATCCCAGCATTTTGGAAGGCTGTGGAGAGCAGATCACCTGAGGTCAGGAG
Organism: Plecturocebus donacophilus; assembly: GCA_004027715.1. Taxonomy (NCBI): domain Eukaryota; kingdom Metazoa; phylum Chordata; class Mammalia; order Primates; family Pitheciidae; genus Plecturocebus; species Plecturocebus donacophilus. The sequence continues at coordinate 9,891 of PVKP010012616.1, forward strand.
TTCGAGACCAGCCTGACAAATATGATGAAACCCCATCTCTACTAAAAATATAAAAATTAGCCAGGTGTGGTGGTGGGCACCTGTAGTTCCAGTTGCTCAGGAGGCTGAGGCAGGAGAATCACTTGAACCTGGGAGGCAGAGGTTGCAGTGAGCTGAGATCAAGCCACTGCACCACTCCAGCCTGGGCGACAGAGTGAGACACCGTCTCAAAATAAATAAATAAATAAATAAAATATTTAAAAATTTAAAAATGCTTATAAATTTAGCATGTATCATATTAATATCAGCAAGCAAAAATGAGAAAAACTACATATTTAGTTAACTGGTGGATTTTTTTTGACATACACAAACTCTTGAAAACTTAATTGTTGTAACAACAAGAGCTTCCATAAATATGTTAGTTTTCCCTTGGTTTCTCCAAGATGCCATATGAGTTCTCAACTTAGGATCTTTGGTATTTCATTGGCTAGGAAGCTTTGTCCCCAGGTCTTGGCACAGCTAAGTCCTTTTTGTCATAAAGGTCTCAGCTCAAATTCCATCTTCTCAAAGAGGACTTTCTGACTATTCATCTTAATTCTTCCCATCGCCACTCCTACAAATTCAGTAATGCTGTATCATACATACTATTTTCATGTTGTTAAATAGTCATTAATATCTAAAAATCTTGTTTATGTGTTTCTTTGCTTATTGAATATTTCTTTCCTTGAAAGCAAGGAAACATTTCACCTTGAGAGCCAGAACTTACCTAAGTTTGAGATGCACTTACTGCACCTAGATAACACCTAGATAAATTTGTTTAACTCTTAAATAAGAAAATGAAGGTAAGTGATGGTCACCATCATCATAAATCATGATATGTTTACATAACAAGCATCATAACATGCTTACAACTCATAGATATACTGAGAATAGTCTAAAATGTTATTCCTTGTAAGTTTAGGCAATGTCCTTGATCCTAAATTATTAGCAAATTTAACATTTATTTTAGTATACTTTTAAATTTGCAATAATATTTCTCTATGCAGTTTTTGACATGTAAAAATAAGAGAAAGCAAAGATCTACGATCAATGGCTATGAACAGCTTAACTTGTATAGGTTTTTTTAAATGAGAGTCCATCATTCTGAACACAGAAGCTCTGCATTTAATTCTACTCTCCATCTCCCCTGCCAGCTACCAGCAAACTTAGGAGTAATGTTAAATCAGTAGTACATCACTTAAATAGTTAGTAAAATAGAATCAATCTTAAATTGAAAACTATGGATATACATTTTTATGTGTTAGTTCTTACTATATAGTAGGCAATACCACTGTGTGCTAAATTAGCTTTAGTTAATTACAGGATTTCTAAATGTTGTAAATAAATCATTTAGTTTGCCATAAGCACAAACCTAATGTCTTCCCTAAGTTATTATCAAAGAGAGGTGCATGTTAGGGATGAAGAAAATGACTTACTGGGGAAAATAAGTGACAATCTGTTATTGTGATGGTCCTGCATACTGTTACTGTACTCATCTTTATACCTAAAAAATACTCAAGATAAAGTCAAAGAATATACAGCATTTACTTTCAGTTTTGTAGTTAAAGGGGAAAAATTTCATCAGAAGTCCAATTCATAGTATTGCCTTTTTCATACAAAATATTTCATTTAGTGAAAGCAATGTTCAGTTGTATTGGGCCTGTATATGTAACAAGCAGCTTAGAAGGTGAGGTGGCATTAAAATGGTCTTTCTACAAATTTTCTTTGAAAGTGAGGATATTATAACAGGCTTAATTTTAAAAACCTATATCATAGTACATAGTGAACAATAATAACTACCCTAATATGCTGCATTTTTAGTATTCATATTTAATTTTAGTGTTTATTGTTGATATCCACATCTAAATCACATCCCTTCCTCCAAAATGTTTGTTTGGTTGACTGTTTTAACTTTCATTTTGGATTCTATTTCATATATTTGTCTTCTTTGTTAGCTATCAACAAAGAAATATGAAGCCTTTTGTATTATTCATCTCTGTTCCCAAATATTTACTGAATGCCTATTCACATCAATTTTGCCTAAGATTCTAGGAAGGGTTACAAAATAAGCAAAATATGGTCCTATACTATAAAAGACCACACATTGCCAAGAGAAGAATGAAAAGAGATGAAGCAATAATTCACCCATGAAGTAACATTTTACATATTTCTTGAAGAGTGGGAGGATTTTTGATAGGTGGAGGGGAGTTTGGCAGTAAGGGCAGAATGAAAGATTAGCTAAATCATCAAAGGCATTCAAACCAGAAAAGAGAAAGGTAAATTATCTCTGTTTGTTGACCATATGATTTTATGTCTAGAAAACTCTTAAGATTCTTCCAAAAAACTCATAGATTTGATAAATAAATTCAGCAAAGTTTCAGGATACATAGTAATATAAAAAAAATAAGTAGCACTTTTGTACAACAATAACAATCAAGCTGAGAAACAAATCAGAAAATTTCATTTACAATATCTACAAAAAATAGAATGCCTAGAAGTATATTTAACAAAGGACATGAAAGATTTTTACAAAGAAAGCTGTAGAACACTAATGGAAGAAATTGTAGATGACAAAAATATCTAGAAAAATTCTTATGTTCATAAATCAGAAGAAGTAATATTGTTAAAATGACCACATCACCAAAACAACATACAAAATGAAAGCAATCCCTATCAAATATCATCATTTTTCACAGAACTAGAAAAAACAATTCTAAAATTCATATGCAACCAAAAGAGAGCCAAAATGGCCAAAACAATCCTCAACAAAAAGAACAAAGCTGGAGGCATCACATTATTTGACTTCAAATTATACTACAAAGCTATAGTAATCAAAACATTATGGTACTGGTCTAAAAACAGACACATACATCAATAGAACAGAATAGAGTACCCAGAAGACACAAATCTACAGCCATCTGATCTTTGACAAAGTTGAAAAAAAAGTATACTGAGGAAAGGACATCCTTTTCAATAACTGGTGCTGGAAAAATTGTCATATGCAGAAGAATGAAACTTAATTTCTATCTTTCACCATATATGAAACACAACTCAAGATGTAATAAAGACTTACAAGTAAGACCTGGAACTATTAAAACAGTAGAAGAAAACCTGGTGAAAACTCCTCAGGACATTGGTCTAAGCAAAGAATTTGTGACCAAGACTTCAAAAGCAAAAGCAACAAATACAAAAAATAGGCAAATGGACTTAATTAAACTAAAAAGCTTCTGTACAGCAAAAGAAATAATCAACAGAATGAACAGACAATCTGCAGAATGGGATAAAATATTTGCAAACTATGCATCTGAAGGAGTATTGACATCCAGAATTTACAAGGAACTCAACTCAGCAACAACAAAAAACAAGTAATTCCAATTAAAAGTGGGCAAAGAACATAATTTTTCAAAAGAAGACATACAAATGGCCAGCACGCATATGGAAAGTGCAAACATAATTAATTGTTAGAGAATTTGAAATTACAATCACAATGTGATATCATCTTAAACCAGTCAGAATGGCTATGATTAAAAAGTCAAAAAATAACAATTAATGGTGAAAATGAAGAGAGAAAGGAACACTTACTCACTGTTGGTGGCAATGTAAGTTAGTGCAACCACTATGAAAACCAGTATAGAGATTTCTTAAAGAACTAAAATTAGAACTATAATTCACCCCAGCAATCCCATTAATGAGTAACCACCCAAATGAAAAGAAAGCATTAAATTATGAAAGATACCTGTCCTCTTATTTTTAATCACAGCAATATTGACAATAGTAAAGCTATGGAATCAACTGAAGCGTCCATCAACAGATGAATGGATAAAGAATGTGATATATATATCACATTTTACAATGAAACATACAGACACACACACACACACACACACAATGGAATACTATTCATCCATAAAAAATAATAACATAATGTGTTTTGCAGCAACATGAATGGAACTGGAGGACTTTAAGTGAAACAACTCAGAATGTCAAATACCACATGTTGCCACTTATAAGTGGGAGCTAAATAATGTAGTACATTAACATGGAGTATGAAATAATAGACACTGTATACTCAGAAGGGTAGGAAGGTAGGAGGAATGGGAGGGATGAGAAATTAATTTACTTAATGGATACAATGAAGCTTATTCAGGTGATGCTTGCCCTAAAATCCTAGACTTCACCACTAAGCAATATACCCACCTAACAAAGCTGACTTATAACCATACATTCATGCAAATAAAAGAAAATTATAGGCCACAGACCAAAGAAGACTAAAATCAGGATATTTTGAGAAAGAGATATGGAGATATGATGTAGAACATAGGGCTAAATATAAAGATTGGGAAAATATACTGGATAAGAATTAAAGTTTTTGTTTTTATTTGTTTTTAAGGAAAACCATTAAAATTTTGATTTGTGGGAATGAGATAATTAAATATTTTGATTTTTTTTCTTCATATCCATATAAACCAGTTTCCTCTAAATTGCCTTATCTTGATATTTGTTCCATTTTTGATAGCCTTAGTATATATTGAATCCTCCCATTTTTCTTTATTATCTACCATTATCTTTAACTGGAATTATGAATATGCCTCTTATAGCCTTAGTCCTCCTATAGCCTTTCTTACTTCCAATCCTTTCTCTATACCACAGCCAGTAATCTTTGAGAAATATAAACATTCAAGGTCATTTCATTGGTTGGAAAATCTTCAGTAGTTTCCTAATACTCTCAACTCCTGAGCATGATTTATGAGCCTTTGTGGACTCATAACCCTTTTTCTTTTTAACATCTCTATATAGACATTGCTGTCCCTCATTTCTAAGCTTTTGCCTTTGCTCTTCTGCCAGAAGTGTATTTCCCTCAGCTCACTCATCTTTAGATCTCATTCCTCCAGGAAGCATTTCTGACTCCATGTGAAGCACCCCCTTCCCTTGCTCCTAGTACTATTTTTCACATTGAATTATACTGAATATTTACATGATTGTATCACTCTCTTTAAGCTGTACACTCTATGAGAATAAGGACCATGACTACCTTGTCCACTCTTTTATATCCAGTACACCTTACATAATAGTTGGTACTAAACATGTATGCATAGCTGAACGTATAGAGAAAAGAATAATGAATGTATAAACAAAGTAAATCAGTAATCAGTAAAAAGATGAGGGTAAACTTTTCCAATTAATATAAGTTACTAAAATTAAAAGTTTTCAATCTTGCAAATAAATGGATGACATCAACCATAATCATAACTTCTATTTATTGAGCCATAAACATGTGCCAAGTCAACGCACATAGTGTTTTTTTCTAATACGTGACATAGTGCTTGATACCAGCCTTCATTGACTAAGTGTTATCTTCCTGACATTCCAGAAATGCAGTTACTATTATATGTTTCCACTTTTTAAACAAGGAAATTAATATTCAATGAAGACAAGTAATTTTTCTAAGATCACGTAATAGCACTGCTTGAATCTAAACATTGTGAGTTTTCAAATATGTCAAAGTTCTCTAGCATTTTAAAACAGTAGACTCCTCTTCCTCTGACAATAAATCTTATATGAGACATCTGAAAATAAGCTTAGTCTGGAGTGATCGCTCTGTCTCCATGCATATACAGATTAGTCCCTGTATTAATCAGGGTTCTCTTAGAGGAACAGAATTAATAGGATATATACACATATATGTATATATTAATATGTATATGTGTGTGTGTCTTCTTAGTCAGAATTTGAAGTCCAATGTTTGAGGGCAGGAAGCAACCAGCATGGGAGAAAAATATAGGTTGAGAGGGCTGAGATGCTAGGCCACTTTCATCTCCTTTTCACATTTTTCTGCCTGCTTCATATTCACTGGTAGCTGATTAGATTGTGTCCACCAGATTAAGGGTAGATCTGCCTTCCCCACCTACTGACTCAAATGTTAATCTCTTTTGACAACACTCTCACAGGTACACCTAGGATCAATACTTTGTATCCTTCAATCCAATCAAGATGACAGTATTAACCATCACAGTCTGCAGGAGATTTCTAATGATGCCAGCAACTCTGTGTGGTGCAATTAGTAACTCACTGGCCCACTCCTTCTGCCTGTCATTACATGAACACATTATCAAAGCAACAACATTAAATACTTCAACAACATTAAATACTTCAACAATTATTTGGCTTTTCTGACAGTATAGAGTTCACCCTTGAACAAGAAGAGTTTGAACTTCACAGGTCCACTTATATATGAATTGTTTTCAATCAAACTCAGATGAAAAATGTAGTATTCATGGGATGCGAACCCTGTGTATACAGAAGGCTGATTTTTCATATATGTGAGTTCTGCAGGATCAACTGCAGAACTTGAATGTGGGTAGATTTTACTATATGGTATTCAGGATCTAGGCCTTAAATCAATTCCCTGAGTACATGAGGAGACAATTGTTTCTGCAATATAATTAAATATATTTATCTTGGTCTACTAGGAGGTCCAGTTTACTAAATCAAAAGGTTGGTACAAGGACATGTGTTGGCCAGGAGGAGAACCCAGCCATTCTAAAGTTTGACGTTTAAGACTCTGTAGGAATAGGAAAGCTGAAATTTAGGTGTAGAAAAATCGAACCAGGCTTCAGGGTCTCTGGAAGTTACCCACAAAGTAAAACTGGAACTCTGCTTCCAGTGACCAACTTAGGACTATGCCAAAGGAGACTGAAGTTCTGAGGTGAACTTTTAGTTTCTTCCTGCTCTAGGCAGTACATTCCTCATGAGGCTATGGTTAACAGAAAAGGCTTTAGAAATGGATAGATCAAAGTTTACATCTTAGTCTTGGTATCTCAAAGAATTAGAGCTTACTTAAGACTCTGGCTCTTACGTAGGTGTTTATTTTGGGAAGTGGCCCCAACAACAGGAGTGAGGGCTTCAAATAGTGAAAGACAACATGAGAGAAAGTCAATCAAAGGATGCATTTCTGCAGCAGGCAACCAGGGTTAAATTGCCTAGAGTCTTTCTTAGAATCCAGGTAGCATACAAATATTTTTATTTTTTTCTGGATTTTTACGTGTGCCAGTGTTGTTTGTTTAAGACTTATTTTCTGGAAATGCAGAGTCAGCGATCTTGAAACTTCCTTATAAATCCCAGATCATAGTATCCAATGGGATTGATAGTTGATTTAATATTAAATAATAAGTGATATCTTCTCAATATTTGAGGGCAGAGACAGAGAGAGAAATTCTTTGGATTTAAGTTATTTTAATTTATAAGAATCAAATCTAGTGAAAAAGTCAGTAGGAATTGTGGACCTGATTCTGACATTAGTCCACATGAGACTATTGTAAATTATCAAGTCTACTCATAGAATAATTTGTGCCTAGATATTCCACTATTATATGTGGGAGTTGATTCCATTTTCCTTGACCAGAGGAAGCTACCTGTGAAATAGAGTAGAAGGCTCAGACTACAGAAATGATCTTTTCCCTGTTTCTGCATCTGGCAAAAAATGTAAAAAGTAATAATTCTGTATAATGTATTGTAAACACTTAAGGTTGCTCTTTGAAAACCATGGTTTAAATGGGCATTTGCAGGTTGCTATTAAAACCAAATAAATAAATTATTTCCTCTATTACACATAATGAGACAAGCAGTTTGGTGTGAGGCCTTAGGACAATCTGCCAGTGAATTTAGTGGTCTGGCCAATTTGAGAGAGATTTAGAAATGCGCCAGGTGTATCTTTGTTTTAATTGAATGAAGAATTATAAAGAAATGGGGAAATAAGGGGTGTCCACTTCATGAAATCCAAATTTTTGGAGCCAGATCCAGATTAACAGGCGTGAGTCCTGGACTTAGAGCCTAGAGCAGTCTCACCCTCTTCTCAAACAAAACTTCCAATGGCACAGAACATTAAGATACTCTAGCACTGAAAGGCGTTTTGAAAATCATATAATTCGAGGGTTCCAAACTGAGATGTCTTTAGGGGCCAAAGAGCTAGAGTAAATGAAGAAAGATCCTAGGATCTCTCGATCAATTACTTTTTCCTCAACTGTTACATAGTTTGAGTCCTATAGTTCTAACAGTTTCCTATAGTAATAAGAGGCACTCTAGAAAACAAATATGGCATAAGAGTCAATCTCATTTGGATTTTGATGCAGTTAAACAGCTGGTGAACCTGGAACAAAGTGCTTAATATTTCTAAGTCTCGCCATGTTCAGCTGTTGAATAGGGAAAATAATACCTAACCTGGAGAGTTGTTTGAACAGTAATTGTGTGTGTGTGTGTGAGTGTGTGTAGTCTCCAGCATCTGGCATGTGACAGGGATGAGTCATTCTAGTTTTAGGATCAACACTGCTTGTGGTTTTATCACAATGATTCTAGCCAAGAAAAAATTTATTATTTGAAGCTGACTTGTGATTAACTCAGGCTCTGAACTCAAGAATGTTGGCTTTCCATACTATTCCTTCCTCTTTGTATTCAGGAAGCTATTTAATATTTCTAAACATCAGTTTTTTAAATTTATTAAATTGAGATCTAACTCACAGGAATCTTGTAAAGGTTAAATGAAGCAATGATTGTAAAGCATTTTGCGCAGTCCTTGAAACTTAATGCTCAGTAAACGGCATCTGCAATCCTCCTTCTCCTCCTCATCATCATCTATAACAATGCTATCATGAAGATCCACATTTCTTCTCTAGGCAGAATTATATCCTCCTCACTATCCACTGTGCTTTTGGAGCTGAGGATGCAGTAGTCAATACGTTTAATAGAAGGAGTTCTGTTGAACACTGCTTAATTTCATTTGATAAATACAATGTTTCCTTTGGAAAAATAATGCCATATTCAGTCATATGAGAAGTGGTATTTAACTTGCAAATAGAGGCCCCAAAAGCACATTCTGAAATTTTAATTTCATCTAGTCATTTCAGCTCAGTCCACTTTAGAAGGTTTCTAGGTACCACTTTCACAAATGGAATGATAGTTTGGAAACATATTGTACTTTTCAGTTTTCTAAGATGAATAAATATCCTTGGTTTTGTTAAAATATCATCATTATTACTTCTGTTACTAAAAACCTCATTTTTATGTGCAATATAAAATGCACACATATCATTTTAACTATAACAGCTATTTAAGAAAGTAGATGGGCAGAACTTATTGTTATTAAACCAACATAGAAATTGAGCTCAGAAATATCAAGGGACATGTTCAAGATCTCAAAACTTGATAGAAATGAGGCTTCAATCTGGTATTCTAATTCAAACTCAATAGTCTATCTGCTATTCTTTAAAATTGGAATCATTGGTTTCTCTTTTCTCTTCTCCTATGACAAAATATGAAATATTTTTTCCTCTACATGGTTCCACAAAGTTTGTTATAACTGCCTATGGAAATGTGACTGAATAATCGACTGGGATTTCAGGTTTTATTTCTACTGCTAAAATTGTGTTAAATACTTAATTACTGAGGTAAAATATTGTTATACTGCTATAGAAATATGCATGTTTTAGATCATTGCTATACTTTGTGTGTGTGCAAATGTTTGTTTCTTCACCAAAAATTCTTAACTGGTTTGTATATTAGAATAAAGTGAAAATTTACCAGTATAGGCTGCAATCAAGAACTGCTATATTTCTGTCTTCAAGAGAGAACTTGGTCATGTTAAAAGTTATTGTTTTATCAATGTCTGGGGTAAGATTTCTTTCACTTGACTTTTTTTAAATAAAAATGTTTATACATTCCAAATGGATGTTAGGAAAAATAAAATGGTTAAGGCACATCAAAGAATTACTCAGCAGTTAGGTAGGTTGATTCATCAGCAAGGCATTGTGACTTTCTACTCTTCTTGGCAGTGTGGGCTATAAAAAATTATAAATTATTGCCTGCAATGAAATTGTGGCATTATTCACAAATAGTTAAAACCCCAATTTATAAATCTATGGTTTTTAAACAATGACATTTAATGTATAATCAAAGACTGGACAAATGTAACTTATTAAAGAATTATTTTCATGGGAATTAAAACAAGAATATTTAATCATAAATAGAAAGAGGAGTCCTGGTATTTATCTTGAATAACAAAACATTCCTCTTTTTTCCATATTTACACCAGAATCTGCTTGAAGGGCTATGTTTCCACAATGCTGAATGGCCACAATCGTGCAGTAAGTTTTGTTGTTATTTGTATCTTCATCAATAGTTTTCAAAATTTGTTGTTCTCTGTATATTTTTGCAAATTTAAAATTATTGAAAATCTTAAAGCACCTCTGTTTACATGGGTTATATTTATTGATATTTATTATTATTTAAAACCGATTTATAAAATAATTATTTTAAAATCATTTAAAATAACAGCAATTAACTCAATATATATTTAGATAAAGGATATATTTTCCGAAAAAATAACTTTATATTTCAAAAATCAATTTAGTGTAATGAGTGGCACTGGTTTATAGTTTTGAAAGTTTCTATAATATGTGGCTTCAGAAAAAGACAGCCGATTTCTCCTGTCTGCATTTGTATGTAATCTCGAGCACCATCACATATCAAATATCCCTTGGAAAACTGCCACTATATTCTCTTGAAAGAATAAGGGTGAAAAAGGCAAATACTATCTTGGTATTATTTAAATAGTTTTGAAGCTCATGAATCTTCTAAAAAGGTTTTGAGACCTCTCAGACTGTACTTTGAGGAATGTTTCCCTAAATCAGTAGCCAATCCTTGTCCTCTGACAGGAGTTTGGTATTCCATATCTGGTATCTAAAATGTAGCATAAGCAATTCAGAAAAGGCAAAATGGGAAAAACTAAACATGTCTGAAATTTGAATGATTTTGTGTTACATCTGAAAGAAGTTTTAATAAGGCAAACATGATTTTGTTTTAAATGGGTTGTGGTATGCATCATGGGGATGGGAAAGGGTGGATTTTGGAGATAAGACATGTTGAGATGTAGGGAAACTCTGGTGAAAAGGGTTTTGTTTTTTTGATTTAGCATTTACATTTAAGTTTTTGAATTGAATAGTCCATCTTGTTTGTCAATCAACACAATCAAAACATTTTTATAAGTTTCTTGAAACAGAATATATGGCATCTTTACGTAGTTAAGAACCTGGAAAATTGAGAAGAGTGCTAGAATCTATAAGAGTTACATATAAATTGGACATTGGCCAGAGTTGCTGGCTAAAGTTGAATATAAGTACATATTCATGCATATTTTTTCCTTCTCTTTTCTCTAGTAGTAATAAGAGTATATGTTGATACAATACTGCCTGCTGGCATCACTACCATTAAAAAAATACGATATCTAAATAATAATACATTTGACCCCCTTGGTTAATATTCAAAGTGATGGTCAAGAAGGTTATAAGCAAACATCAGCTTTCTTTCACACCTCTTAGCTCATTCTGCAAATTAATAACATCATCTTGGGAGCATTCAAGACCCTGGATAATGAATGTTAACAGCAGTTTCTGTTGGCTGCATCTGAGGATGCATTTATTTTTCTCATTATCTTGCACACAATCTTTTAGCTATTGTCTGCCACTGCTGCTCACTCAGGAAGCCACAGAAAGTGCTAAAGATGTCAAGAAGCAAGAAGCCTCATTTACTTTTATGACCTTCATCAGCATTTTTTTCTCACTCTCAGTTTTTTTTTAAACGTAAAGGCCTATAATAGAATCTGCTGATTAGAATCAGAACTGTATCTAAGTATAGACATGAGAGACCTCTTCTGAAGGTGATGGGCAGTGGAAGGGTGCTTTATCCATGTGATACCTCTGACAGATACTGAGGCTAATGTTAGTTAATGGGTATTTCTTCTTTCCTTTCTGGCTATATTCTAGATATTTTACAATTGATAAAATCTAATAAATATTATATAACAGAGTAAATAATAGACTTGGATGAATGAAAAATAACAAGTAGAATAAAATACTGTAAACAGATATATTCAAGTTCATATCATGTGCAAGTAACTCGAAAGCAAAATATACTATACTTCTTTATTAAAAGGTTACCCTAAATTTCTTTTCATGTATCATTAGAAAAGTAAAATAAAAACAAATGATTCCCATAAAAAACATACAATGAGATAAAAGATGATTTCATCTTAGAGTGGAAATTTCTCTGAGTCCTTCTGTGGACATGCCTGGCCATTTAGGCTATGGGATTGGGATGGAATTGTAGGTCAATGAACCACTTCCCTATAATAACAGAACATGCAGACAGGAAGAAACAAAAGCAAATGTGGGCCAAATGTTTGAAACTCTTTATCAGTCCAAGGAACTCAATGGACAGTTGGAGGTGAGATACTATTAATAAGTTAAAAATAATGCAAGGATTATAAAACCAAATATTTGGATTACCAATGTGGGTGGAGAAGTGACAAGGCTTGTGGAGTATCCCAGGCACATTGAGACTTAGGAATTGCAATCTCTCAGAAAGGAATTATGGTGAGAGTGAGCTCAAAGCACTTAAATAGCACTTTTTAAAATGAGAAAACATCAATGCGGTATATCAGAGAAATTAGGTGCTAGTGGATATTATTAACTCTTAACTACACTCACTCTTCTGTAACTATCACTCTTTGTGTCATGTTCCACAATTAACTCAGAAACTGAGAAGTAATCATGCTAGTGGTTTGGAGCATTCAATATTTCTGATGTAGGTGGAGAACAGGTGATAGATACATATGGTGGACAGAGGAGGCAGGCATTACTAAGAAAGACAAGAAATGACCAGAAAAAGTACTCATGATTTATATTGCAGTATACACCTCCTCCTTTGTCTAGGAGCCTTTCAAACTTGTTTTATACCATCTGCCATCTTCCTTCCCCTCTGTCATGATCTGGTTACCTGGTGCTTTCTCTAGTTAGCTGATTTCTAGCCAGGTTGTCCTCAATACGTAGGTCTCAGCGACTCAACTGTATTGCAGTTTGATCCTTCAGTGTTCTGAATTTCACTATCCTGATCTAAGTGAGAGTCCCAGGTGCCACTAATAACGAACAGGGTAGTGGGTACCAAAATGGGAGGCCAACTCAGCAGGAAAATCTGAAAGCTGAGGGCTTCAAAAAGATACCTTTATAAATGCTAATGTCAAGCTAGCAGCAATTATCTTAATAAGGATAAGATGTACTACTAATTTAAAAATTCTAAAAAGTCATGGAGAAATTACAGAAGTTTCTACAGTAGAAGAGCTTTCTTTTTAGCCAATTCTTCCTAGTTCAGTTAAAAATGTAACTCATACATCACAATTCTAAGATCTTTGTGGTTAAAGGACAAACACAAAAGGTCAAAACAAAGACTATGTGAAAGGGATATCTTCAAAACAAAATTATAAAACTCTTCAAGAACACTTTGCTTTTTAAGGTCTCAGTGTATACCATGAGGAGGTGCTTTAGGGAGGAATCACTGTCTCATAACCTATCCAAAGCACATTATTAATGTTTGTAAACTTTAAAGTGTATTGCAGTTCAGAGTAGTTTATGCTGATTTTTTTTTCAGTGAGATAGTAGAAGAGTAATGTGAAGAATTTTAGTATAGTTTCAGAAGCACATTATTTGGATTATCATCTATTATTTAGTGAGGTAGAAAAATAAATTAAGTTAAAAGAACTAACATGTTTTAGGGGCCTAGTAATCAGTCACTATAGTAATTTTACATAATGCACAACAGGCCTCTGAGGGAAGTATGGTTATTAAAAAAAAGCAGTGACATTGACAACCTTAAAGTTTAAATGGAGATAAAGATATATTTGTAAAATGTAAAGAAATATATTTGGTATGAATTATAAATGAGGTCCTGGAAATTTCTATTAGAGTGTTAAATGGAGACTTTATATAAAAATAACGTTTATTCATTTAACAAATATTCATTGAGTGACTTCTGTGTGCCAGACACTGAACTTAGTTCTGGAGATAGATCAATGCCTTGACAAGCCATCTCGCTGATGCTATGTCTCATAAAGGAGGTTCCGTGTATATAGCATTTTCAAAACAGGCAAGCCACCCAGAACTGGGGTATGAAGATCATAAATTTGAGGAAAGAATTATAATGAGCCATATACTAGTCAGTTTTGTAAATCCTGCTAAAGTACAGTCACTGGGAATCCATCAGGAATCTGTTTTAATGAAATGTTCCAATCATTTCTGAAATCCAGGAAGAAACTCTTTTATCTCTATAGAATCTGTGCTGGAATTTATTATTAGCATTCACATACTATCAGAAGTAATAAATCTTAATACTGCTACCCCAATATGTTACCTATAACTGATCTGCAAGCTGCCTATCATCTCAGTGCTTAGAAGAAATAATTTTTAATACTTATTCATGTTATCAAAGGTCTAGAAACATGGTTTTATTAAGTCATATAAAATATTCTAAGTCAATGTGTAAGATTATGACATAAAACAGAAATACCACTAGACAGGCAAAAGCTCTTCTCAAGACTTTGATCCTAACTGTAATCCTGGTAAGTCATTAGTAACTGTATCACAGATTTTGTTTTTGTCTGACACAAAATGAGGATAGTGTTACCTCCTTTGCCATCTTCCCAGGGTTAGCAACCATTTTAATGAGTCAATATATATGAACAGCCTTTGACAACTAAATAAAATAAAGCAAAAATTTATTCTAAGCAATGTGTCATAAATTAAATTATTACATGATTAAGAGCTCTCTAAATTGTAAAGAGTGCAATCTTATAAACAACCTCTAACTTATCATCTCCCCTCAACCAAAATAAGATGACATGGATGCTACCAAAGTCAGAGCTCGCATTATCAAGTATGACAGCATATGACTCTACAGAGAAAAGCTGTGTCATCTTAAAAATATTAATGACCCGATTTGGACAGAGAAGTCTTAAAAGATTTCTATAAAGCAGCGTCCTCAGCATAAGAAGAATAGCTTTAATGGCTTACATGAAAGGAGAAAAGGTGAAGAAAATGAAAAAAAGAATTTTATGGATGGAAGGAACTATAGACAATTACTTGTACAATCTCTTAACGTTACACTTGGGAAAAACCGATGTTGCAGAGGAGCTGAGCCACTTGCACAAAGTCAACCGCCTCAGCATTACCTAAACTAGGACTAGAACTCCTCTTCTAACACTCCATCAACTGCCTTTGCTGTTTTTCCAGTTTAAATGTTTACGTGGCTGATTATTGAAATAAAAGTTGCATCTACTTTTTCTTTCTGCTTATATTCAAATCTTTATTATATTTTGGTCAATTTCCTTCTCTTCAGTTTGCAATCTGCACACTTTATAATCCTGTAAATTTAGTGTCATTTGGCATTTCTATTAATATGCCATTTACTTCCTCATTCCAGAGTTTTAATAAAAATGTTAAATAAGACCAGATCCAACATTTGTTACTTTTTGTTTATAAGCCTTTCCTTAACTTTAATCTGACTGATTTTCTTGTCATCTAAGCTCATTTAAAACAAATTTGCAAGTAAAATATCATCAAACATAGTATCAGATGTTTTGCTAATGCCTAAATATATCACGTTCTCCCTTCTACCCATTAATTTTGAGCATTTATCAAAGGAAGGAACTTAGCTTGTCTACCATGAATTTTCATTTATAAACTCCTGCTGCTTTAGGTCTATAAGCGTCTTTCTTTTAGTTGTTCTAAATTATTCAAGTATTTTATAACATAACTTCATCCATTTTAAAAAATTTGTAGTTTCCCTCTTTAAAATTATCACAGACAAAAACGTGGGTGTGAGAGTGAGGAGAACAGCAAGTAAGTATATAAAATTACTAAACAAAACATCAGACATGAGAAGCCTGCTCAACAAAAACAATGCAAGTTCTGGGTGGAACTCTGGTCTTCTCATTCAAGCTACTGAGTCTATTATGAATAATTATGAGAGATTGTGGAGTAAGTAGATATTTACAAATTATATCTCTTGTCAATTGTGTATTAGTAATAGTCTTCTGGCCTGAGTTTTCTCTGTGTTACTGCTTCTGTCTGAGTGTAGACTCTTACCCTCTCTTATTTGGATTTTTCAGACAATTTCTAACCTATCTTCACTACTGTTTTCTTTACCTTTTGATCACACCTCCTCAGCAACACCTCAGTATCTTACCAAAAATCAGTGGTTATTTCATTGTTATAGCCCATTTATCATTCCTCACGTTTCATTGTATAAAGCTGAAATTTCTTAACAAGGCATAAAAGGTACTTTATAATATGTTCCCAAGCTCTGTCTCCTTCAACAACAAACTCCCCATTTTCCCCTAAATCTGTTGTTCTCCCATACCACTCAATGCCTTTATGGTGATCCAGAGCACCCTGACTTGCCTTTTTCACTTGGTGAACTACTCTTCATCCTTCATGACCCTGCACTTTGGCTTCTAAGTGAAATCTTTCTCAAACACCCCAGTCAGGCGCCTCTCCTTTGGATGCCTGGATGCCACATTACTTGACCAGTTTTACTATCATTTACTCCTCTCATTGTGTGATAACTGTTGCTAAGAGAATCCCGCACTCTTTTAGTACAGATAGTTTCTTCTTGATTATGCTGGTGCTGGTTGCCAGCAAACAGTAAGCTTTAAACATTTGCTGAACTAGCATGTGCATGCTTTAAAAAGTGTTGCAAGTAGAAGTAGATTGTATTTGGAAAGTGAACATCTCCATCGTACTGATGTCTTTTATTCTTGCAGGGGTTTTATTTCACATTTGCCATCCCAAGAGACACCAAAGTGCCTTCTCTATAAACAGAATCCTACTTACTTTGAATAGTGAAAATATTATGCAGCTTACAAAATCAACCCCTAAAACTTTTATGGCAGAAATACTATATTCTTGAAACCTTCTCTTTATTGCTAGAAGTGCTGGAATGAGTTACTATTTTTAAATTTAAATTTGACATTATAAATTTCCTAAGATCATCTAGCATCAACTCCAAAGCCCCTGGCTTTCCCTGAGACATCAGTGATCATTGCCAAGTTTTTAGAATATTTTATTCTCTGCTCATTTTATTCAGTCTTCCCTTTGCTGGGACCATAAATTGATTTTTGTGACCTTGTTTGTTCAATCTTTCCAGCTTCTAATCCCTTGCAGAAACAGAAGATGTAGGATCAGCCTTACATGGTGTGTAAGTTATTCCTAGGCATGCCCTACCCCACTAGGCATTGGTGTCTGAAATTGATTTTGCAGCTCATAACTCAATACTGATTAGGGCTGATATGAACTTTTCTAATATCCAACACCCAGTAATCTACCATCTGAAAGACAACTATCTCAAGTTCATGACATGTCTTGCCTAGAACTAGAGTCCAATCCTGAGTAGATTTTCATTTCTCTCCTATGGGGTGGAAAAATCAGTCTTTATATTTCTACTTACTGTATGGTATTTGATCCAAAGGAAATGGATTCCCTCATTCCCAACCCCTTGCACAACTGTCCTTGTATTTGGCAGTGGTATAGAGTCCATAAGTCACTTAATATATACTATTACATTCAGCTTACACAATTCAGTGAAAAAGTCAGGGTATCTAAATAAAGCACCAAGTTGTTCAATCATTTCCTAACTCAGCGAAAAATTTTCTATAAACTCAGAGCATTAGTTGTGAGTTCTGGAATTAGTCTTCCTACCTAAATCTAATAACCAGTGTGCTCCAGTTGCTCTAGTTAGACACCTGGGAGTCATCATTGACATATCCTTCTCCATGTCCCTTTAACTACTGGATCATCGATACTACCTCCAAAATAGTCATCACATTTGTTCATCTTTTTTCATTCGGATCTAAGCCACCATTATCTCTTCCACACACTCTTCAAAGGTGTCTCACTTTTTACCCTTTCTAATTCTTTGTACACACATTAGCTAGAATAATTTTTCCTACATAGAAATATGATGATTCTACATTCCCCTTTAAAAGTTATTCACTGGGGCCCATTTTCTTACAATACAAACTCCTTAACTAAGTATGGCAGAATTTTCTCTCAATTCTACTTCATGAGCTTGACTTGAAACTACCTCTGTAACTCGTTCTTTCATTCCTATTCCAGGCATTTTGAACTTTTTTCAGTCTCTCAGTTGTGCTGACTTTCTCTCATCACTGAGTCTTGACACATTCTTTTTCCTTTCTCTGGAATATGCCTCTCTATTTTCTTCTCCAAATCTCCTTCTAGATAAGTAGTTACTTCTTGTTTTCGGATATTAAAGAATATCCTTCCTATGAAGCCTGCCCTGACTTCTTAGATTTGATGTGCTCACTGAAGCACTCTGCACACTCTCATATTTTATGGTATTAACCATAGAATGGTCTATTCCTCACTACATTATACAATCTGGGAAAACAGAGACCTTCTCTGTCTTATTCTCCTCTTATTCCCAAATGCCTATAGTAATTGGTGTTCCCTAAACAGTGGTTTAGATTGAAAGACTTCTGTCTTTATCTCTTTAGATGTCAGTCCCTACAGGGCTCATGGCTACCACTGTATCTACTTTAAGAATCTCCCATCTTTGCTGCTCTAGCTTCAAAGGGAAGCCTAGTCATTCTTTTTCTTGTTCTGTAAAAGGGGGGAGGAACTTGGAAAAATGTTTATAAAATGTCTCTAACGCTTTATTCTTGCAAGAATGATGGTTCAATTTCTGGCTAGAACTTTTGGTCTGACATTTTTGTCTAAATTTTATAGAAAGTTCTGTAACTAATCCTGTCAAATCTGAACGTAAAAGTTCTTACTCTATCAATATATACATTTTACTCCTTGTTTAAGCAATACTTTCTTTTATATAATCTTATAAGAGAAAAGAAGTGAAAGGAATTTCCAAATTCTGTTTTTATTTTCTATGTGTACACTTTTCTCTCTGTTGTTTGTTAGGACCAAATCTGGTATCAAAGGTGGGTTAATGATTTGATAAATGAATATAAATTATTTTGGGATTCTGAGTTACAATTAAAATTAAAATAGCATTTTATCCCACTACATACTATTCAAAGAGAACAAGGTATTTGAATGTGAGGAGGAAATGCAATTACATGAGTGAAACCTAATTATCACACACTTGGTCTTAATTCTCTTTATAATTGTTTACACTGCTAATCCTGAGTCAGACTCTTAGAGGTGAAATTTCAGCTGCTTCTTTACTTCTATAGACATATTCTTCTTAAAAATTCCATGTGAAGTTGATGTTGGAAATTTCCCTAGCGGTCTTTTGGAAAATAATCTCATTTTTTAATGCCATTTTGCGGTAGAAATCTGGGAAATCATTTTTAAAGAAAATGGTTCTTTGAAATGTTATCTACAAAGAATCTACAAGGACAGGTTTTTTTTTTTTTTATTTTAATCATGTCTTCTGCATACAGGTGTGGTCTAACACAAAAACAGAAAATCCTTTAAGAGGCAGAGAAAGTTCTAGAACTCAGTACAGCCTATAGTACAGTTAATGTTTAGATATATTATACAGATTACCTAATTTAATCCTCTCGATAGCCTTGTAAATGTTGTTAATCTTTAACTCAGTGGTCCTCAACCATGGCTACACACGGTGATCACTTTTGGATGCTTAAAATACAAATACCTAGTCTACAATTCCAGGAATAATGATTTAACTGACTTTGGCTGTGGTCTGGGCATCTAGATATTCAGAAGCTCCTCAGGGGGTTCTAATGTATGGTCAAGGTTGAGAAACAGTAGTTTAACTTTATTAACTTAGAGCAAGAGTCAGCAATGCCTACTAAGTTCAGCTCAGTCTCATCCATCCACTGGGCTTAGCACTCAAAGGGCAAGAAGTAAGTTGAAAGTTATAACTCATCGGCTTATGTAGCCTAGAAGTAGCCTTGTAGCCATATCATTTTATGTTGTTCAAAGATTAGAATCCAGACTTCTTACTAAGAATATGAGGTCAGACCAAAGCTGCTTCCATCTCCAAACATATCTCATCTCATACCATCTTTTCCGCCACGCATATATGTCACCCACCACTGCTTTCTATGTTACTTAGAGTAAACTTTCTAAATCTTATCTTTTAGCCTAATGATGTGAATTGCATTGCTTGATACTAAATTACTTATATTTACATTGGATTCCTGAATTACATTCATTTTGGTTTTGATGTGTTACTATTTGACATATCTCTTGATTGGCTTTGCTAATATTTTGTTTAATATCTTTATTATTAGTCATGAGAGAGATAAGACTACGTACTTCCTTAATTTAAGATCTGGTTAGGGTAGTTTTAACCAGCTTCAGAAAATAAACAGCAAAATGCTTCCTTTTAATTTTTCTGATCCCTAGAATATTTTGTGGAATTTGTATAATTTCTTCTTTAAATTTTAGTATATTTTGCAAATGAAGTAACCAGAATCTGGAATTTTTACAGTAAAATATTTAAATTACAAAATATATTCGTTTAACTGGTATATGACCACTTAGCTATTCTATTTCATTTTTTGTAAGTTTTGCAAGTTGTATTTTTCTAGGAATTCTTCCAAATTTCCTAAAATTTTAGATTTATTTACTTAAAGGTAATTATAATATTCTCTTAGTGTATTTACAGTATATGTTTAGTCTGAAGTGATGTTCCATTTTTTCATATCTGATATAGACAATTTATGCAATCTGTTCTTTTCTTCTTAATTTGTTTTACCTTTCTATGATTTACTAAACATACAACTTCTATTCATCTTGTTAAATAATTAACTTTTGGCTTTGTTAATGTTACTTTTTGCATATTTTTCATTAATTTCTGTCCTTATATTTACTATTGCTCTCCTCTCTACATTTCAATCTTCTTACTAATTTCAGTTTACTGAGATGGATACTATAGCCATTTTTTTAGTATTTATCTTTTCTAACATATACACTGAAAGTGTATATTAGAAAGGTAATTTTCTCACTTTTTGGCTGTTTTAGCTTCATCTTGGCAGTTTTGATATGTAGTATTTTCATTATGATTTGTTATGAATATTTTCTAATTTTATTTTTTGTCCCATAATTAAGAAGAACATTGCTTACTGTGAAGATAGATTTTATTGCTATATTTATTATATGGATATTTAGATTAAATTTGTTGTGGTAAGAAAACTATTTTATATGATTTTATTACTTTCAAATTTGTTGAGACTTGTCTTATAGCCCATTATTTAGTTATTGTGGGTAAATAGTCCAGCTGAATTTTGAAAAGAATTGTGTTTTGTATTATTAACTTCATTTCTATATAGGAAAATAAGGTCAAGTATGTTAATCATGTTTTGAAAAATTTTTAAATATCATATTTTTATATATTCTTTTTTTGTTACTGAGGAAGACACAATAAACTCTACCTCTGTGATTAGTAATTCTTTTCTTTTATTCTATCAGTTTTAATTTACATATTCTTATCCTACAGTATTAAGCAAACATACATTCAGAATTTATTATACTTGTCTTGTGGAATGATAGTTTCGGCAATTAGAAATTTCCCTTTTTATGTCTAATCATAATTCTCACTTAAAAATCTACATAGTCTGAAAGTACACTACCTTTTAGACCTGGTTCACAAACTTTTCAACAAGCAAGCCAATAAGATGGCTTATAAAATTTAGAAAATAATTATCTTGATAGTTTCAGTGATTCAGAATTTTAGTCAGTTTCTTCATATTCAAATATCTTGATTAGAATAGCGAAGTAATCAATAAAAGAGAAAATCTAAATAACTCTACAGACATAGAATGTCTCATTTAGGATTTCCAGTTAATATAAGAAAAATCCAAGGACTTTTTATGAGATTGTTCATGAATGATACTTCTTAAAGGAAAGAAGCATGAATGGACAAGTAGGAAATCTGACTTGGGTCACCTGTGGGAGAGCTTCAACATTTGATTTAAACTCCGTGAATACCAAATTCCTCTTCTATAAAAAGGAATACAAATATTAAAATTTTATGACATTTTGAGGATTTATTAAATTATGGAACTCATCTAGCATAGTTTGTAGTTCAGAATGGCCATTAAACAAAGTCAGTTCCTTCAGTTAAATACATGGCTTTCTCAGTATGAGGATGAGTATTTAATGTGGACTTTTTTTATTGGGATGATTTAAATAGAACCATCTAAACTCACCTTGATTTGTCTATTCCTAAATAGACACATAGTTTCATAAATGACTATCTGGAATTAAAATTGCAGTCTATAAAATAGAAGTTCTATTTATAGGAAGAAAACTGGCTTTATTTGCAATATGCTTTAATAAATCACACTAGAATACTTTACTTGCTTTACTTTAAAGTGTAAGTACTTCTTTGGCTAGCACCACAAATAGAATTTTACATGAAAAATTTTGGTGAAGTTGAAATGAATTACATTTTACACAGCATGCACTTAATACAATGTGGATTTAAAAACCCTTAGGTAGAAGTTATGTCTCCTGTGTGTTATCTAGTGCTAAGTACATTGTCAACAATCTCAATTGATGATAATAATAATTCAAAGGCTTTTACAGTTTAATCAAAATTCAAAGATTCTTGTATTCATTTTGCCGTTGTCAGATTAAATAAAATGTAAGTAAAGCTACAAGTTGGCAATTGTTTTCTACTTTTAAAACATATTTCATGCATAAAAAGATTCTTTCAATAACACTTTTATGGTTTAGATATGAGCTGTGTGAACTAAAGAATGAAAACTAACATTATTTTCTGATATGTAAGGGAAACAAAACATATACTACCAAAGAGCCAATCCTTGCCACATCTTTTCTTTTTCTTTTTACTCTAAGTTCTGGGACACATGTGCTGAATGGGCAGGTTTGTTACGTAGGCATACATGTGCCATGGTGGTTTGCTGCACCCATCAACCCATCTTCTAGGTTTTAAGCCCCGAATGCATTAGGTATTTATCCTAATGCTCTCCCTTCCCTTTCCCCCCAGTCTCTGACAGGCCCTGGTATATGATGTTCCCTTTCCTGTGTCCATGTGTTCTCATTGTTCAACTCCCTAATTTATGAGTGAGAACAGGCAAACTACAGAATGGGAGAAAATTTTTGCCATCTATCCATCTGACAAAGGTCTAATAGCCACGTCTTTTATATGGATGATCCCTTCAGCTTGTAACCAGGCATTCTGCCACTGAGAGTAGGTGACATTAGCCCCAAATATCATAAACACTTCCAAATGTGACCCTCCTTTTATTTATCCATTCAGTATAAATCTGTCATTCATAATTTTGTGAAAATCTTTGGCAATTTCTATTTTTAATCAGGACAACAATGTGGCTTAAGGGGTTCCAAAAATTACTTTTCACTGTGTGAAATCCGAGTTTATACTCTCTAAACATTTATCTCTCAAGTTTCTAGTTGTAGAAGGCAGAATTTTGTTTTCCTTCCTCCCCATACCAAGTAATCTCTATTCCTTGGTGTTACTTCCATGGTTGTGGTTGTTTCTGCACATGGCAAAAAGGACTTTGCATATGCAGTTAAAATTGCTAATTAACTGACTTTAAAATACGGAGATGAGCTTGGATTATCTGCGTTATCTCACTATAATCACATAAATCCTTAAAAGGCAGAATGGGAAGTCAGAGAGGTTCAGTGCCCAAGAAATATGCAACAGGACTATGTTGACTGGAAGATGAAGAGAGCCATGTGAAAAGCATGAGAAGTGAGATATGCCAACTAGCAGTGTGTCTGCAAGAGGACTCCTAATCTCCAGGTCAGAACTGCAGCCAAGCCACAGCTTCATTTCAGCCTTGTGAAATGCTGAGCAGAGAATCTAGCCACTCTGTTGCACTTCCAGCGTATAAAACCATGAGATAATAAATAGGTGCTATTTTATGCTGCTTAGTCTTTGGTAATAGAAATAAAAACTAACATATTTGTGTTATATGAGACAGTGGACATGCTTATACCTTATTCACATCCTTGAAGATAGTGTAGAATTTGGATACATATAGTTTATCTGTTGGGCTTGCTGAAAATCTCATGGTGCCTTGAAGTGTCCTACATGGCCTTCTTTGGATTTTATCCATAGCCATTGTGATTACTGAATGAGAATTGTGTGCAACATTATACATGCATAGGCACCACTAATGTATACATTTACTCTGAGAGCTATTTTTCAACATGATATCATATTGGACTAGTTTCTATCTATAGGAAGTGGACTACACAATAGACTGCACTAATCTTCTAAAGGTAACACTTGCTCCTTAGGATAATTTTTTTAAGGGATAAAAGAACAACACTATGGCACATAAATCTACTGAGAATGTGGACCATAGTAACTGATGTCAGCCAACTAGTTTATATTCAATGTCATTAATCTCTTGGACATGACAAATCTTGATAGCAGAAGGGAATAAGTTCCAGATAATACACTTTTAAAGTAATGAATAACCCTCCCTGTGAAGTACTTTAATGACTCTCCTTGTCAGATTTAAGATTTTATTATTAACATTAGAAAATGGAAGCCCAAAAAGATACAGTTGCAAATCAATTTCACTGTTCCTTTATAATGAGTCCCTAATTGACCTCAATTTCTGATATAGTTGCAAATTTCCTGGCATACTTAATTTTAATGACATGTACAGAATTTAGTAACTGGGCATAAAGAAATTTATTAAACTCTCTATTTTTATGTAGTTTAATAGATGAAATATAAATCATCACCACATTAACATGATGGTAAGGAGTGTATTTACGTCTTTTTACAGGTTAGAGGAGGATCGCTTTGTTAAATGAGTATTTCACTTATCTCATTAAAAATATATGATAAGAATAACCTCAAATGCTAATATTCATTATGTAAAGACCTATGATAGAAAATTTACATTCAATTGTTTTCAATGGCTAATAAAATTATGTTGCTGTTTCTATCTTAATTAGACTCTGTTTGACATTAAGAAAGCCCATTAAGAAAGTATGAATTAAAAATACAGTTGACTCTTAAAATGACCAAAACACTGACATATTACATTTGACATACAAGAAACAAAGCACTTTTACTCCAAAGGATCACTGAACATTAGTTTATGTGTACTTAAAAAATAACATTTTTAATTATGATATTCTGACAATATTGAAAATTGAGTATTGTTAGAATGATAGGAGTCTTGCATGTCTGAGGACCATATCTATGCTTCACTCGTTCTGAAATAGAGCTGTTTTGCTCTGATGCATTTATAACTTAAAACTATAAATAAATCATGTTTATAATTAGGACAGAATCTTATTTTTTTTCTCTAATGATTTAGCGGGAATGGGACAGTCATTGCTGTCAGACAAACTTTGTTACAGACTCTGAACTTTGCTAGCTGTCAAACTTGAAAAGATAACTTGAACTTTCTGTATATCAGTTTCCTCATCTGAAAACGATAAAATATTCTTACTTCGAAGAACTGTGAAGACAATCGGAGATAATTTATGCAAATCACATAGTGTAATACTTGATACCTAGCATATATATAAAATTGAATAAATATAGTTAATGTGACAAAGAAGATGATGACAGTAATGGTGATGACTATGATGATGACCACATAAATAAGTTTTGTTTGCTTTCATTCCTATCTCTATTTCATTTCGCTTGTTCTTTACACAATTTGAAAATGGAAGCATTTCCCAAGCAGGAATTTTATGTCAAGTATGTTAGGTGTCAGACATATAGTATCTAATAAAACATAAACTTTGCTAAGAAGAAATACTAGTAGCTTTCCATAAAAAATATTATCAGATTTATGTAAAGCCTATAATAAAATTTTCAAGCTCTATTTTGTATTTTACGTTGTAATTACTATTTTATCATTTCCACATTAAATATTTTGTATCCTTAACTAAATTATCAACTCTTGATGACATGGTTTTTACTTTCATTTACTGGAATACTTAGAGATCTTTCACATGCAATGGCTAATAGCTAAACGGTTAATGATTAAGAAAGTAAGTGAATTGGTGGAATAAATAAATGACTTCAGATGGATAAAATGCAACTTTGTGTACCTTATTCTCTTTACCATATTAAATACTCAAGCTTCAGAAACAATAAGCTACTTAGTATTTTCAGAACTTTCTTTTTCACATCTTAGGCTAAGCATATATTAATTTCTATACTTAGAGATCTTTTTATTACTAATCTTTTTTTAAATATTCTCCATCTATGCTCCCACCCCATTCCACTTCAGTATTAACTTCTACATCCTCTGTGCAATCAGAACATCTATTCATTTGATAAGTACTTCCCACCCTCTCTGTGCCAGGCACTATAAAAGGATAGCTGCCTGTAGTAGTGAACAAAGCAGACGGATTTTCTTCCTGCACTGCGAACACTGACAGAATTTCAGAAGAGTTATCAAGCAACAATTTACACAAATATTTAATGAAATAATAATTCCACAGTGAGCCACAAAGTACAGGGTGCTCTAAAAGTGGATGGTTGAAAGACTTAATCTTGTCTGATATATTAGTCAAGTTTCTAGAGGGAGTGACTCAGAGGCCGAGATCCCAGGAAGTAGAAATGAGCACATTTTTTAGGGATTTGGGCAACGGGAAGCCCCTGAAGATTTCACATCAAAAGTTACACATTGGTTTCCTAAAGGTTTCCTTGGAAAATTTGTTCTAATTAGCTGGTAAACTCCTTAATCTAGGCCTTGACCTATGTCTCTTCATATTTATATTGTCTAACACAATGACCAATAGGTAGTGGGTCACTGGACATCT
Source organism: Plecturocebus donacophilus (assembly GCA_004027715.1). Taxonomy (NCBI): domain Eukaryota; kingdom Metazoa; phylum Chordata; class Mammalia; order Primates; family Pitheciidae; genus Plecturocebus; species Plecturocebus donacophilus. The sequence continues at coordinate 36,524 of PVKP010012616.1, forward strand.
AAGAAATGTTCACTTTATGAGGAAGTAGAAATGTCTGACCACAGAACTCGCTAGTTGTCAAACTTTGCATGCAAATTTTCAAGAGTGCAAAGGCCACAGTGGGTTTTTCCTCAACAACTTCAAACTTAGCCATCAATACATAACTAGGAGTGACTTGGATTGCTCTAAAGGATAAAAGATTCTCTCCTGTATTATACTACCTCAAAGTCAAAATATAAATTATTTTGTAAGAAGATTCATCCACTAGCGAAGGCCAGAAGAATTAAATGAGGAATGATAATTGAACTACTTTGATAGCAGGTACTGTGTCATCCTCTCTATTAAGAAATATTGCCCAAAATGCAGAATTCAGGCAAAATAGAGTAAAATATGCACTTTTTCATTGTTATACTGGGCATTATTTAACAATTTTATTTAATTCTTTAAGACAAGAGTTCCCAAACACTTTGGTCTCAGGACCCATTTATACTCTTAAAAATGTTGACCATCCAAAAATGTTTACATTTGGTGGATTATATCTATTACTTTTTACTACATTGGAATCCTAAACAGATATTTTTTAAAATAACTGAAATAAACCAATTTAATACTAACATAAATATTGTTTGTACAAGGGAAAGATATTACCCCAACAAATAAATATTAATGAAAAAGTAGAATTGACTTAACATTTTTGCAAGTCTCATTACTATCTGGCTTAAGACACTTGGATTCTCCTTCATGTTTCTATTCTCAATCTGTTATTATGTCATACATCATGTAGCCTCTGGAAAACACTATTCATGGATGAACCAAAGTGAAAAAGGCAAATAGTATCTTAGTATTACTAAGAAAATAGTTTTTATCTTGTAGATCTTCTGAAAGGGCCTGAGAACTCTCAGGAGTCCTGGAACCACCCTTCGAGAAGCACAGATCTAGGATAATATATTTGCATCTTACTTTGCAAATTGATTGGAACCCAAATACTGTATAGCTCCATGTTAACCTGCAAAGTTGTGATGTCAATTAGAAACACCTCCCTCCTCACCCCCAAAAAAGGGTAACTCATGTGTGTTATACTTTTATTGTCCTGTATGACATTAACCACTTTTGTATGTAACTGGAAAATCTTATTGTAACATTAATAATGACTATCTGTTAAGATAAAACTCTTGTAAATGCACAGCGCAACTGCTCTTGGTATGTTGGTACTAGTTGTATAATCTTTCTAGTTTTCCTATTATTTAATAAATTGGTGACACATGGTCATTCTATATTTGTATGAGAGTATTGTATGAAAGTCTTTTATATGCTTTACTGAGCACATAATTGACAAAAACAGATATATTCAAAGTGTACAATGGGGTGTTTCAGTATACATAAATACTGTGAAATGATTGCTACAATCAAGCTAATTGACATATCTTTCACCTCACATAGTTACCTTTGTGTGTGTGTGCGATGAGAATATTTAAGATTTTGTCTCTTTGCAATATATATTATTAATGATAGTCACCATGTATACATTAGTTCTCTAAAACTTACTTGTCATATAACTACAAGTTTGCATAAGTTGACCATCTCTCATTTTCCCTATCTTCAGCCCCTGCCAACCATCATTCTGCCCTCTGTGTCCATAAATTCTACTTTTTTATATTTTGCATTATAAGTGAGATCATGCAGTATATGTCCTTCTGTTTTTGCCTTGTTTCACTGAGCATAATGTCTTGCAGGTTCATTCATGTTATCATAAATAACAGGACTCCCTTCTTTTGCAATGCTGAATAGTACTCCTCTGTGTGTGTGTTTGGTGTGTGTGTGTGTGTTATATCTCACATATTCTTTATCCATTTGTTTCTCTATGAACACTTAGGTTGTTTCCGTATCTTGGCTATTGTGATTAATGGTACAATAAACATGAGAATGCAGCTATCTATTCAACATACTGATTTTATTTGCTCAAGATGTATATCCAGAAGTAGGATTTCAGGAAAGATCTGTTTTTAGCTATTTAAAAATTATAGTTTGGCCAGGTGTGGTGGCTCACAACTGTAATCCCAGCACTTTGGGAGAACAAAGCAGGTGGATCTCTTGAGCCCAGGAGTTTGAGACCAGCCTGGGCAACATGGTGAAACCCTGTCTCTACAAAAGAATATGAGCATTAGCTGGGTGTGGTAGTGTGCACCTGTAGTCCCAGCTGCTTTGGAAGCTGAGTTGGGAGGATGGCTTGAGCCTCGGAGGCAGAGGTTGTAGTGAGGTGAGATCATGCCACTGTGCTCCAGCCTCAGCAATAGAGCCAGAACTTTCTCAAAAAATAAGATATATATATGCATGTGTATATATGTATGTATGTATTTATTTTATATATATATTCTATATATTATATGTGTATTCTTATATATGTAACATATTTCTGTATATGTATTCTTATTTTGTATATATGTATTCTTTACCTCAGCTACTCCTATCAATAACTTTTAGCATATTATTTTCATTTTATAGAGCAGGAAATTAAGATTCGGAAAGTGCAAGTGACTTTTCTAAGATCAGAGAGGTCAGTGATGTTAGCCCTACATGATTTCTCAGGTCTTTGCCTTGTACCATTTTTCTAGCCTTTCCTTGTGCTGGATTCATGAAAATCTCCTAACCTGTATAATCTTTTCTATCTCACCAGCTGAGACATAGTGAGGAAAATACTGTAAACATTATTTTCATGCCAGTATCCCTAAAGGGGAGATCCTGTAGATATGTTTCACCAAGCATTCTATGATTTCAGCACAAATTGAGAAAAATCAATTTTGTGTGTTTGATGGAGGTTCCCAGAATCAATCTTTTCCTTGTCATGAAACACTTTATTGTGGTTTCTTAATATAAAACTATCTATCCTAGATGAAAAATGCAAAGACGAGATGACAAAGTATTAAACTAACACATTTAGAGATGCCTGAGGCTGAAATCTGGACTAAATAGATTTAGCAAACCTTGATGAAACATGAGAAAATCAAATGTAGAAGCCGGAGAGGGGAGAAAAAAATATCTAGGCATCTGTTATCTTCCTTAGGGGCCTTAGGCCTGAATTAATGCCGACTGTCATAAATTAAAGTTGGCAATGGACTAGAGACATAAAAAGTCTTTTTTATTTTATTTTACTTTTTCAATATTGTTATTAGGGGAACTAGAAGAAATATGAATGTTCTTCTGCAGTAAAGAATCCTAAGAGAGCAAAGACCTGACACTTTAAAAATGATCGAGCCATTTTTGTGTAACTGCTCTCATATTTTAAAGACACAAGTATGATATGAAGTTTCTAAGTACTGGAAACCACCTGTTCTTATCCTTTGTTGTGTAATGGAAGAAGACACTGTTGTATTCACAGGAGGGAAAGGATGAAAGGAGCCATTGGTGGCGTTTTGTAGTGAAGGATATTAACCTCTGTTTGGAGTTGGTTTTTAAATGTAGGACATTTCTATAAATGTAGGACATTTCTACAAATACAAATTTTAAGACCTCACCCCGACTTACTAATCAGAATCTCCTAAAAATAAGAATGGAACAGGTACTTAAATAAAAAGAAATGTAACCAGTCCATAGGAATAGCAAACCAAATCAAAAGCAATCAACCAACCAACCACAAACCAACCCACCCGTAACAGCAAACTTACCAAGTCTGTGTTAACTAGGTTCAGTTCTCAAAGCAGCATAGCACCCTGGGTGTGGCACAGTTCTGAGGCAGATTGCAAGGCATGTTTGACTAAAGAGCAGTGCTTATAAATAAAAATAAACGACTTCATAAATGGAAGGATATTCAGAACTATTTTTATAATAATGCTCAGAGAACACTTCATAAGAAGAAAAAAGACTGGAGTTATGATAGGGAGTGTGGTAAATGCACATCTATTGTAACTTGACTCATGTATGCCATGCCTTATGCTGGGAACCTCAGAAGACTGTGTTATGTAAACAACATATGTCTTTGTTGTTAGGGATAAAGAAAATGTGAAAAGTTACTATTGGGTTCCATGAAATAGTAATTAAAATAATAGGAAGATAGAAAAAAAAAATGAGGAAAAAAAACTCCCCCACCCCAACCTTAGAACTTTTAAAAAATATTTTATTTCTTTGGAGGTGATGGGAAACTATGAAATAAGTGAGGATAGAATGAGATCCTATATCTAACATTACGTGGGTGAGGCTAAGTTAACTATACTTTCAGAACTTCAATTTCTTTAGTCATTAAATGGAGAAAATATGGTTGTTATAAGTTTTAAATGAGGTCATATAATAATGCATCTAAAATGGTGGCAATCACCTGTAGGCATTGAAAATTGGGAGCCATTAAGTGGTGCTATTTGCACAGTCCAGTGCTCATATCAGATGTATTATAAAGGAGTAACATATTTTCAAGCTATTTAGGCATTTTTACTGAAATATACATAGGGATAGTTAGATAGATAGAAAGATAGATAGATAGACAGACAGACAGACTGTCTTACCACCGTATAGCTTGGGAGGTGCCAGCAAGCAAAGTGGTCAGATATTGGGCACTGGCCTATTTAGGTACTCATGTTCACATGTAAACTTCCTCATTTGAACTATATGTTTTTAGGTACACGTTTTTATTCTGTGTCATTCAACTATCAGTGTTGTAAATCAACAATATTCTAATTTTTAAATTTTTGATAATGTTTTATTTTTAAATTCTCTTGAATCAAAATTATCTTCAGACACAATTCTTTTTTGTAATCATAGGTAAATATTTAAAAGTTTAATTAATTTTGACTTTCTCCTTTCAATTGCTACTGTATTATATATATTAAACATTCTATGATCCTTTATATTGTATATTGTAGACAATGATAAATTTGAACTCTGCAGCTAAAAGTTCTTCGAAGGTGAAGTTTCACCCTCTTAATGTGCCAATCTAAATGAGGGACCACCGCTCAGCTGTTAAAAGGAGGACCATTTCAGAGGAAAAACCCCAGGCTAACCTTAGCTTCAAATCCAGTTATACCACTTTTTGGTTGTGTGACCTTAGACTAATGACTTGATCACTCTGAGTTCCCAATTCTATACCTGTAAAATGAGCCTTGTTATAGCTACAGTTCAAGGTTTCCTTGAAAAGTAGTAAAAAATAATGACTGCAGCACTCAAAAACATTATAGGTTATTAAGTGATAATTTCATTTCTCTTTTAAAAATATTTATAAAATATTATTACCATAAAGCTTAATATGTATTGAGTATTTACTGTGTCAGGCTTCTGGGTAATCACTTTGCACAGTACTCTTACATACTTAGAATGTCAAAATGTTAAGGGCAGGACGACCCAGATGCGAATCATGTCTGTTTTATATTAAGCAGACATGCACTGGAACCAGAACTGCCCCTTAAAAGCCTAGAGCCCTTGAACAAGTTATGTAACCTCTGTGATATGAATTCCTCACATATCAATTGAAAATTATAAATTGCCTCTCTCATTGTATTGTTGAAAGCATTGAATAAGTTAATACGTATAAAGTGTTAAGAAAATTGTCTAACACATACTCGGTATTCAACAGTGCTGGCTATTAGAGTCATTAGCTACTGTAATATTTTAACAAAGGCAATAGTCAAAACATCTAATGACTCTCTTTAGATGATTTTCAAAGTGCTGGCATCTCTTATTCTGAGCAACACAAAAAAAATTCTGAGCCCCCATATTGTCAGACTGAAATTGTATGAAAAGCTAGCAGTTAACAGCTCTAACGTCAGGGCAGAGTCAGCATTTCTAGATCCAATTTCAAATTGTGGCATTTTATGTATTTTTAAGTATCTAGTCACACCTACCTCACTGAGGTAACTCCTTAGAGGGCTGTAGCTTTTACTTGTCTTGCAAAGTGCTACAAAATCTTGATTGTTGGCAAGAGCTGGTTCCCTAGAAATTGATGGGGTGGCTGAGGTAAGCCTTTAAGTAATTTAGATGAAGCATTTTAAAATCCATTTAGAAGCTATTTAGGGAAGTATGAGTCTGAAGTCAAAGTTGAAGCTAAAACATCCTATGAGGCCTGCAGGGGGAGAGCCACAATCGATAAAGGCCATTATCTTAAATAAGTCCAGAACATCGTGAGCCTGACTGAGTATTTTAATCCTTGTCTGGCAGGATTAAAAGGCAGATAGCACAAGACAAAGGGCCCAGGGCTCAGAGGGCTTCAGAAGCAGAGAACAGCTTTAAAACTCCTCTGCCAAGAAGCCTCTCCGTGCCCAGCAATTCTCTCCCTCCCTTTTTCTCATACGTCCTACCTTCCCCTTTCAAGTCCCGATTCCCACCTGATCCACTACCCCCGCATTGTTCTAGCCTGGCAAAGGCTTGGCCTGTCAAGATCCAGTGAGAATATTGTCACCTCTATAAAGGCTTCCAGACTTTTTCCTAGTACTCACCATTGGTTCTCAATTGTGGCTGTACGTTAAAATCATCTGGGACAATTTCACGTACCTAGAATGTAGCCCCCAATATTTGGATGTAATTTGTCTAGAGTGGGACACTGATGATGGATTTTTTTTTAAGGTTTCTAGTTGATTCGGATATGCAGCTAGTCAGGCACTTTGGAACGGTTAGTGTCTTCTTTGCTGCCTAGCTTTTCCTTGTTTTTCTTTTCCTTCTCTTTTTTTTTTTTTTTTTTTTTTTTTTGAGGCAGAGTCTTGCACTGTGGTCCAGGCTGGAGTACAGTGGCGAGATCTCCGTTCACTGCAACCTCTGCCTCCTAGGTTCAAGCGATTCTCCAGCCTCAGCCTCTCAAGTAGCTGGGATTACAGGCATCTGCCATCATGCCCACCTAATTTTTTTTTTTTTTTTTTTTTTTTTGTATTTTTAGTGGAGACGGGGTTTCACTATGTTGGCCAGGCTGATCTCGAATGCCTGACCTCGTGATCCACCTGCCTTGGCCTCCCAGAATGCTGGGATTACAGGCATAAACCACGGCGCCTGGCCGCAGCCTAGCTTTTCTTCCTAATACTGCTGGACTGATGAGTCTGCCATTTGTTTTCCAAAACAACTATACTGTGAGCACCCTGAGTTTAGAGACCTCTCTCCTTTTTCTCTCTGCTCTGTATCTGACCTGAATTTCATACTTAACAAGAATTCCTTGAAAATGTGAATTAATTTAGTTATTTTTCATTAGTTATATTTTTAATTCTTACATTCTAACATCTATTGATTGATAAATCCATTCAGTCATTAATTTACTGATGCATACATTCACCAATAATATACATCTCATATTATGCAAAGAATGTATGCATGACTAAATAAATGAATAGATTGTTATTTATATTAATTAAAGTCAGATGGCACATTTTAGAAAAGGAACTAATAAGGAGACATAAAGGAGGACTTATCACAATAGTTTATGACTTATACACACAGACCAAAGTACACACATATTATATTGGAATGTACATAGCCTATATGTGTGCACATACATGCATTTACCTATTGCAAGATACGGCTTAGTGGTTAAAAACACAGACACTTGAAATCAGAATGCCTGAATTGATCACTAGCTCCAGCAGGTACCATCTATTTCATTTACTTATCTGTGCTTCAGTTTCTTCATTTATAAAGTAGAGATAATAATAATAGCTACCTCATGGGAATATTATAAAGATGAAACGTATTGATTTATATAAAACAAGAGTAAGCACTATACAAGTGTTACCATCATCATCATTATTATTAACAGTTTCTCCTTGCTATTTTGTACATTCTTATACAAAACTTCAGGACTAGCTAAGTAAAGTCAGGCTGGGACAGACTGACTGCTCTCACATCTCTCATACCACCAACATGTCAGTCACAGAGAAAGTTCTAAATGATGGGCCTGCCATTTTTCTACAGTGAATTGCTTGAATATTTCTCTGGAATATCTGCTGGCATGAAAAAAATCAAAAGTTAAAAGAAAAATATGTCTTGTCAAACTGAAATCTTCCAAGCATTTGAAATAATTGCTATGAATTAATATGTTGTCTTCTCCAAATAGTAGTTAACATCTGTGCTTCAGACAGATGTTCACCATTTCTAATATAACTGTTCCCCAAATATCCACATATGTTTTATTCTATTTGTGTATTCTGTACAGCAAATTTTCACTCAAGTTAGAGGTTTTCTTTGCCTGGTACTACTTCAGAGTCAGGGAATCTATGTAAGATTTACTTTTATTTAGCAGAACAACAGCCACAAAAAAAATACTAAGAGAAAATATACATTACATATTATATAATGTGTTATTATAACCTGTTATATAAAATAAAATAAACATATTAAATATGAATGGACACAAATTTTATCAGAATCCATAATAATTTATATACAATGCATTTACAGAATAGGAACTCTTTTTTTGCTTAATGATTTGTTTTGAATCTCAAAAGCTGTTATTTCATGAAGCCCTCATGACAATTAGTCTAAGACTCATTCCTCAAATATAAAGAAAAAAGTTTTAAATTTGATACTAACTTTCATTATACATTCTTGAAATTGCCTAAAAGATCTTATGACAGTAGCAGAATGTCAATAAATCTCAGTAAATAAATATATTTCTTCTTTCTTGGTATTATCCTAATCTTCACTGGAAAGTGTTCACATTTACAATAAAGATTTTGCTTACTTATATTCTGCCTCTGGGTTGATGACATAATCATTTAGGAAAGAATATGATGCAAAAAAAATGAGAATTCATTATTTCTCAATTTTATATCTTAATTGATAGAAAATTCCTCCACTAAAATCTCTTCATGCCCTTAACTTTGTGACCCAAGGTTAGGAAAATGATTTATCTTAGATACAAAGTTTTCATCATTAAAATATGATTCTATCTCAAAGGATGATCTCTAGTTTTCTGTTTCTGTGTCAGCTAGGTTTAATATGGCGCCTGGAGTGTGGTAGTTACTGAATGAGGATTTGCTAATGGAACTGAAAATAAATCCAATAGGGAGAAAAAAGACTTCCTCTCACTGCTTGCTTTCAAGGGCTTTAGTCACTGTCAGCAATAAGTTAAATAATTGTTTTAGAGAAACCATTAAGTTCTTTGTCAATATAATTGGCATTTCCACCACCAGTGCATCGCAACAACTCTACCACTGCAACTACCAATACTGTTGACTCTATAAGATGCTTCTCTATGAGCATAAGTGTAAAGTCTTCTTCATCAAATTGAATTTGGGCTAAATGATGTTTGGCAATACTTGAACATAACTAACCAATAATAGTGAGCATATTTTAAAAATGGTGTGCATTAGCTAACCATTCATTCAACATTATTGAATGCTTGCCACGTTCTAAATTCTGTGCCATGAATAGGAAAATAAGAGAGTATAAAGATAATTTAAACACAGTCCTTCTTACTAAAATGTTTCACTATCTAGTTTGAGAAAATAAACATCTATACATTCAAATACTGTATGACATAATATTATAAATTCAATAAAAATGAAGTGGGTACTCAGAGGAGGTAGAAAATTCTTCTGATGAATAAAAATAGGAAAGCGTTCATGAAAGTGCAGTATGTGATCTAGATCACAACTTTTAATTAGGAAAGAAATATTTGAAAATCCAACATATTGAAAAATATTATATGTCTTATTTGACGCCAGATATTATATTTAGCATTGAAAATTCTGATGTAAAATAATACTTGCATTCAAGGAATTTAAAATGTGAGGAAAGGCAGGAAATTAAACAGTTTAAAAGTTATTACAATGACACAAATATATCCATTTACAGCATGGAAAACCTGACTTTGCCATAGAGTTCTTAGGGAGTGATTTTCAGAAGAAATGTCAGTTAAACTTAATTTTGAAGGAAAGAAAATGAATTAATGGGGTAAAATCTTTGTGAGAAAAGAAATATGGTAAAAGGATAGATGTTCTAGACTGAGACAAAGTCCAAGTACATCAGCACAGTGGAGTGGCATAAAAGAGCCTTTACTCATTCAATTACAAACAAAGAACACATAAAAAGCACATGATATCAAAGCTAGAAAGATACGCATGGTTTTGAATATTGGATATTGTCAGGGAATGAGGAATGAGACAAGGGCAGAATAAAATCATATTGTATTTTACATACCATGTGAAATTTATTCTGAAGGATTTTAGCAGAATTATTTCACATTCATAATGTACTCTGTCTATTAAAATCCTTATAATCAGAGATGGAGATAATGTCAAGAACATTCTAGTCAATGCACATAAAGGTACATAAATAGGAATATGTGAATATGTTCAGAGTAGAGGAAGTAGCTCACTAGTCCAGAAATGGATGAATTACAGAGATGAGTAGGCAGGATCGGATTAGATTACTGAGTACATTGTCACTAAGCTAGGGAGATGACACTGTATTCTGTGCTTTATTAAGACTGATGTGGTAGCCCTGTGTTGGATGAAGTAAAAGAGAGAAAACCTGTCAGAGGAGACCAGTTAGGAGTTGTAACAAGAGGGTATATTAGATTATAAAAGGCCAAAGCTAGGATAGTTGAATAGAAAAGAGATATGAAAGATACTCAGGTAATAGCCTACAGTTAGAATATTCTTTAGTCTGTTCTTGGCTGATATGCTGATTACAAAATAGAGTGCAAGCAAGGATATCTATAAACATTTATTGCAATTATTACAGATTAGAACCAGAGAACAAATCACTTTTGAAAATCTAGTAAGCCTACTGAATATACTATTTCCATACTAATCCATATACAAATCAAATGTGTAAATCTTTTACTTTTTATTTAATTAACCTTACTCTAGCAGAAATTTTTGACAAAATAATAAGCTGCTTCCAGATTTCTGGGTGTGACTTCATCCATGCTGAGAAATTTTGCTTGCCATGTGTGGTTTTGGGTTTTTTAGGATGGTGAATGATGAATATAAGAATGTATAACTCTAGGAAGGTCTAAAAAAGTTGCTCCAGAGCATGAATTTGTTATTTTAGCTTAGGTTTTGCACCTATAGTTCAGAGGTCCAACAACTAGCTTCATTTGTTGAAGCTTTATTGAGGCTTGGTGAAGTTTTTTGGATGCTAAAACCTACACTGAAATCAAGCAATACTGCAAGCCTTGTAATGTGCTACAGATATAGGGCCTACTTTCCATGCCGCATTGCTTTTTATTTCTCTTTAGGCTGTCTCAGGAAACAGTTATAAAAAATTTTACACAATGATATAACTTCCTTGTCAATAAAACTTAAACTTTAGTGACATACATTACAGTGTAATCTTGTTTCCTCTTATTGGAAGGAGTTCAACTGTTTTTTCCTTGGCAAGAATGATATCGCCCAAGATACATTATTTACCCAGATGGAAAAAAAAATAGAAAAAAGAAGGAAAAAAAAGCTAGTACTTTTTTTATAATCTGCTTCTGTAGAAAACAATTCATAAAGGCAAAATAAAATATAAAATATATATCTACTTAGCATAATAAAACAAACAGGCATAGAAAATGTTCTGTTTCTGTAATTCTAGTGACTCTGATCACCCTAGGAATCTTAGACTGATTTGATGATGCAAAATATATTATTCTATTTATCTTGAACAATCTGAAAATACAGTCTATTAAAGTACTCCCTCTGATCCACTAGAGAGAAGGCTACACATAAGCCTTGATAGTGGTAAGCCCTCAGTAAATATTTGGTGGTGATGAGGATGATGATCAATTCTTTCTAGTGAATATGAATGAACAAGGAACAGTGGTCCTTGCCACTGTACTATATTAGAGAGAAGTATTATATTTGTAATTTACTGACACATTTACATTTAGGGGTCTAATTTAATCCTCCCAAAATCTCTGAGGAAGGAATAATGTTCTTTACTTCCTGCTTCTCGGAAAGGAGAAAAGCAAGCCTGAAGAAAAACGACTAGTGATTATAGTTACTAGGTTTCATATTGTAAAACAGCAAGTGCAAGGCCCACATGAGAGATTCAACTCTCACAGGTAAAGAAGATGAGTGCTCCATATGAACTTCCATGCTAGATGGTGTGCTTGGCTGTTCTTGCTTTGCTATAAATAAATACCTGAGGTTGGGTGATTTATAAAGAAAAGAGGTTTAATTGGCTCACAGTTCTGCAGGCTTTGCAGGAAGCATGGTGCTGGCTGTCTCTAATGAGGATCTCAGGGAGCTTACAGTCATGGAGAAAAGCAAAGGCAGAGCAGACCTCTTACTGGTGAGAGCAGGAGCAAGGGGGAGCAAGTGGGGAGGTGTCACACACTTTTAACAAGTGAGTTCTCCCATGAACTCAGAATGACAATATACTTGTCACCAAGAGGATGGTGCTGAACTGCTCTTGGGAGATCCACCCTCATGATCCAATCACCTCCCACCAGGTCCACCTCCAACATTGGGAATCATATTTCAATAAGAGATTTGGAAGGGACAAACATCCAAACTAAACCGGGTGACAAGATGACTAAGGGTACAGCTATCGTCTCTTCTCAATATTGGATTGCAACTGCCTCACTGGTTTCAGACATACCATAGGTGCTTATTATACATTTCTTTCTTTCTTTTTTTTATTTTTAGATATAGGGTCTCACTGCATTGCCTAGGCTTCTCTTGAACTCCTGCACTCAAGTGATCCTTTCACCTAAGCTTCCTGACTAACTAAAACTACAGGGCACACCACCATATCCAGCTAATTTTTATTTTTTATTTATTTATTTTTTTTGGCAGAAGCTCTTGCTATGTTGCCCAGCCTGGTTTGGAACTCCTGGCCTCAAGCAATTCTCCCACCTCAGCCTCCCAAAGTGCTGGGTTCATAATAATACTGACTCCATTTTAGAGAAAAGCTTGATTACCTGAATATAATTATTGCTTTGCTTGAGTTTTTAGATTATTCACTTAAAACGGCCTTAGGAAAATAGGACCTTCAACAGAGATAAAAAGAAAACACCCCTACCAATAACTCTGGAAATGTGCTGACCAATCTGATAAGAATAGACTAATAGCAACTGTGGAAAGTCACAGAACACTGACCAAGAAAACAATAATTAACTGCCCACTTGAGACTGCTCACATTTCACAACAATGTTTTGATCATCATTTCCCCTAATGTCCCTTAAAAATCACTGATCCAGAGAAACAACTTAGAGAAGTGGTCTTTGATTGCTGTTTCACTGCCTCTCCCAACTTGATGTCTTCTCCAATAACACTAATTTTCTTTTCACCAAAGCTCATCTCTTGGCTTCTTGGCTTTCAAGCAATGAGTGGCCAAGATCTGAGTTTGGTTATAGGACCCAAGGTGTGGGTGATGAAACATGGCCTTGTTTCTTGAATAGATGGACAAATGGAAAGACATTATAAAAAGTAGACATGCATTAAGCAATGGAATTCGGGTCAAGAATTATGTTATATCAGTCTTAGTGGACAGAACATAATGCAATGAAAGTACATTTTACCATAGAATTAATGTTTTTGGTTTTTTGAATAAATATAGAAATGTATTCTCCCCATCTTAAAACTTGAAACTTACATTTGAGTTTCTTTCCAAGGAAACTGACCCTCAGGTCAGGAGCTGAAACTTATCAGATCACGCATCCAGACAATGAGACGTGAAACCCCTCATTAATCACAATTGCTTATTTGCCCCTTCCTAATTCCTGTTTTCCTGAACATAGCTACTACATTTCTTCACCACTATACAAATCTCCAGTGTATTCAGCTGAGTTACATGGGTTTGAGGTTTGGCTCCTATCTCTACAGCTGACATCACCCAAATGAAAAGCCTTCTTCCTGGGCAATACTTGTTGTCTTGGTGATTGGCTTTCTGTGCAGCAAACATTTGAGACCTAGATGGAACCCTTGGCATTTCAGTAACAACATTTATAATTTTTATATAGTAACACAGTAACAATGTTAGTCCTTTATCTATGACACACAGAAGAGAGCAGATAGAACTCCATGTCATGGTAATGTGACAGAAGGAGGAATAGATGGCTGAAGCTATGTGCAAGTTTGCAGATTTTGTGTTAAGATAAAGACAAGGCTACCATCTGAGGACCTGTGCATTATTTGATCTGAGGAGACTAATAGAGTTTGTGTAATAAGTTTGAGGACATGAGAGTATAACACTCTAAAGCCAGCCTTTTCTCTCACACTTTAAGTTTCAGCTTTCATACCACCTCTTGCAATTCCATCTCCTGCCAAAGGCCTTCCCTGGTCATCATACTCTCCCAGGTACTCGGTAACCCCATTCCCAACTAGTCCACTCCTTGATTTATTTTCTTCACAACACTGTTCACTATGTGCAATTATTTTATATGTTAGTTTATTTACTCATTGTCTTTTTGTCCTAGTGGTTAGTTGGTTCAATTGGACAAAGCATGTTGAACTTCTTGTTCATAGCTATTTCAAAACTCCATTAGAACTTAAGGTAACTCTTGATAAAAAAAAATAATGATTACAGGTTGAAAGGTAAAAGAATATGGGGAACTTTCTTTCTTGATGAAATGATAGGTTTAACAGATGAGAAAAATTTCTTCGAGGAGGAAATGGGAAAATTTTGACTAAGTTGCTCAGAGGGGGAGTGGTGGGGGAAGAGAGACGGATAGTTCAGTGAAAACAGTATCAGAAATTCAGCTGAATAGCCAGGGGACTAATAGCCTGAACAGCCTCTCCTGGGGCAAGCCACAACCACTCTGTGTTGATTTAATCTGACATGAAAAGATTTTAGGCATAGGTGTTCTCTAAGACCTCTCCAACCTCCTAAATAACATGGTGATTCTTTTTACTCTATTTTGCCATTGCATCTTGTGTGTATTTGTATAATAAATTTTGTCACGTTGCTTCACCCTTGCTTTGTGCATATATTCAATACTTGTTTTTTCTCTTCACGACTATAATTCAAACATATGTGAGAGAACAGCTGAAGGGGAGTGGAGTGGCTACTGAATTTAAATATTTTTGTTTGTAAGCAGATTTGAATTAACATATGGTGCTCTGCAGTTGTGGGAAGGTAAAGTGCTAGGCAGATATTTCTATGGACCACCGGACAGGAGTTATTCTGGTTCATTTCTTCCAAATCATCCAGTTCAAATTGTTTCCATACTCTTCTTTTTAGAGTAATTTATATGACTTTCTAAATCTTTTCACTTGGCTGCCACAGATTTGAGACAGATAGTACATTTTTCTGTCTTTTTTTCTGTTCTAAATGTCCAGGCTGCAGGAGGCAATAAAACAGGCTATGAATTCCTGAGCTTGTTTCAATTCAGAGGCGACATTAAGCTCCACAAGATTGATCAAATTTCACATCACTAGATCCCTGTAGCCCTGACAGTGCCTCAGATAATTATTTAATTTATAGTTGTAAATCACATTTGGATCATAAAATTCCAGCTAGATAAGTGTATGAAGCAAACATGTAATTAAGATTAGAGTCCCCCAAATAAGATGACTATTACTTATGGTCATTACCATCCTGATATTGTAAAATGAATTGAGGTTTTAGAATTCTTAAATTACATGAGTGTCCTAAGGTAATTTAATATTCATTAATAAACCCAACCAAACTAGTACAAATGTTGACATTGACCACAAAGCTGCAAATTAAAAAAATATATATATTGTACTTCCTTGTAAAATATTTGAAGTTTAAAGTGACAATCTGAATGCAAAAATTTTAAGACTGATTATTAGAGAAGTACATTTACATTGTTATCTTAATTTTTTGATATGCTGGGAAGTTTAAACCATGGTATATTTTCTTCTCAACCTGTATTTTTTCCCCCACATAGTACTTTAAGGGAGGATATCTTTTACTCATCTTTCTAACCCCAGTTCCAGCACAATGGCACACACTTCATTGGCTAAGAAAATAATTTAAATTAATGAAATAAAATAGTTTCAATGGATATTAAGCAATCATACAAAACATATTTCAAGAGTTTGGTGAATATGAAGAAAATTCTTGGGTTATAATATTATGTATTAAATTGAAAGTGTATGATTGCAAATATGAAACAAACTCCTGTCATATGTGGTTATCTCTCTCTGCCCTAGGTAATGGAATTATATTTGATTTTAGTTTCTCTCCTAGTGTTTATTTTTTATTTCAAATAATAAACTGAATATTTTTCATTTTATAACAATAAAAAGAAAAAATATTTTTAGAAAAACATGCTTTTTTATATATGAACCTGTGAATCCTGCTGTGTAAATACTGCAGTTTTAATATTATACAAATTAATAAATTTATATTTAATATTACATTTAATATACAAATTAATTGTATATCAATTAATTATTTCTTATTTCTTTGTTTTATACAGGCACAATTCTCAGGAATGTGAATATAGTCTGCATTTCTTTTCACATCTGTTCTGAGAAAATAAATAATACCCGGCAAAGTTCTAAATCTGACAAAGTATAGTTTTTTAGTGGAGGGAAAATAGTAAAGCAGAACAGCAATAACAACAAAAAAAACTGGAATCATTTATACGTTTCTCTAGGCTATTTTACTGGCAAATCTGAAAGGAAAGGAAATGAACCTCAGGTCACATACGTAGTTCTCAATGTGATGATTACCACTGGTGATTTTTCATTTGGAATATCCACATTCAGCGGTCTATCTCAGAATGCTTTAATATCAAGTCATTGTGTTTGCTGCATACGTCCTGATACATTCAATAACCATAACAACTTTGATGTGTATAGATCTTATAACATTTCAAAATACTTTTATAGAAATTATCTTCCATGTTGAAATATGAAGATGGTATTTTTTAAATATCAAATATAATTTAGGTAAACAGGAAAGAAAATAAAATTTAATATTTATTGAGAAACTACTACTCGTATTGATAAACTAAACAATTTTACATATGCTGCCTCTTGATTCATCATGGCTTACTGTGAGGTAATTATTATTATTTCCTGCACTTGGCAGAATGTTGCCCCAAAGACACTTCTCTCTGAATCTCCAGGAAGTATGAATATCATGTATTATATGGCAAAGAAACTTTGTATATTTAATTAAGGTCATAAACCTTGAAAGTGAGAAATTACTCTGGAATATCCAACTAAATGTAATCTAAACAAGCCCATAAAAACAGAGAACTTTCTACAGCTGAAGACAGAGTTGCAGTAATAGGGAAAGTCAATGAGATTCCAAGCATGGTAAGAATTTTATTGTCTTTGCTGGTTCTGAAATGCAGGAGGCCACATGCCAGGACCAGAGAAAGGCCTCTCAATGTTAAGGACAGCGCAGCATAACAATTAAAATAAATTTTTTTTAAATGACTTCAGTCCAACAACTTATGAAACTGAATTCTGCCAAAAGCCTGAATGAATTTGGAAGTAGATACTTCCCCCAGCCTCCAGAAGACAGCTTAGCCAGGCCAACACTTTGACTTCAGACATGTAAGATCATAAGCAATGTAGCCATACCATACTAGACATCTGACCTACGGCAACTATGAGGTAATAAACAGGTGCTGTTTTAAGCAGCTAAATTGGAGGTACAGTGATACATAGCTCAATCACAGGAATACATTCTGAAAAACTGCATCCTTTAGCAACTTTGTCCATGTGTGAACGTAGAGAGTATACTGACACAAACCTAGATGGTATAGCCTACCACACACCTAGGCTACGTGGTATAGCCTATTGCTTCTAGGCTACAAATGTGTACAGTATGTACTATACTGAATTCTTTCGGTAATTATAACACAACAGTAAGTCTAAATATGTATAAATATAGAAAAGATATGTTAAAAATAAGAAAGATTTAAAAGATGGCACACCTGTATAAAACACTTGACATAAATGAGCTTGTACGACTGGAACTTTCTCTGGGTTAGTCAGTGAGTGGTGAGTGAATGTGAAGGCCTAGGACATTACTGTGTCCTACTGTAAACTTCATAATTGCTGTAAAATTAGTCTATACTACATTTATATTTTTTCTATTTTTTTAAACTTTTTTTGGTCATCCTTTAAGTTCTGGGGTACATGGGCATAACATGCAGGTTTGTTACATAGTTATATACATGCCACGGTGGTACACAAATGTGTCCTTTTGAGAAGTGTCTGTTCATATGCTTCACCCACTTTTTGATGGGGTTGTTTTCTCATAAATTTAAGTTCTTTGTAGATTCTGGATATTAGCTTTTTGTCAGATGAGTAGATTGCAAAAATGTTCTCCCATTCTGTAGGTTGCCTGTTCACTCTAATGATACTTTATTTTGCTGTGCAGAAGCTCTTCAGTTTAATTAGATACCGTTTGTGAATTTTGGCTTTTGTTGCCACTGCTTTTGGTGTTTTAGTCATGAAGTCCTTGCCCATGCCTATGTCCTAAGTGGTATTGCCTAGGTTTTCTTCTAGGGTTTTTATGGTGTTAGGTCTTACATTTAAATCTTTAATCCATCTAGAGTTAACTTTTGTATAAGGTGTCAGGAAGGGGTCCAGTTCCAGTTTTCCGCACATGGCTAGCCAGTTTTCCCAACACCATTTATTGAATAGGGAATCCTTTCCCCATTGCTTGTTTTTGCTGGTTTGTCAAAGATCAGATGGTTGTAGATGTGTGGCATTACTTCTGAGGCCTCTGTTCTGTTCCATTGGTCTGTATCTCTGTTTTGGTACCAGTACCATGCTGTTTTGATTACTGTAGACTTGTAGTATAGTTTGAAGTCAGGTAGCGTGGTGCCTCCAGGTTTTTTTGGTTTTGTTTTTGGTTTTTTTGCTTAGGATTGTCTTGGCTATGTGAGTGGGCTCTTTTTTGATTCCATATGAACTTTAAGGTGGTTTTTTCCAATTCTGTGAAGAAGGTCATTGGTAGCTTGATTGGGATAGCATTGAATCTATAAATTACTTTGGGCAGCATGGCCATTTTCACGATCGTGATTCTTTCTAACCATGAGCGTGGAATGTTTTTCCATCTGTTTGTGTCCTCTCTTACTTCTTTGAGTAGTGATTTGTAGTTCTCCTTGAAGAGGTCTTTCACATCCCTTGTTAGTTGTATTTCTAGGTATTTTATTCTCTTTGCAGCAATTGAGTATGGTAGTTCACGCAAAATTTAGCTCTCTGTTTCTGTTATTGGTGTATAGGAATCCTTGTAATTTTTGTGCATTGATTTTGTATCCTAAGACTTCACTTAAGTTGCTTATCAAATTAAGGAGATTTTGGGCTGAGACAATGGGGTCCTCTAAATATACAATCATGTTGTCTGCAAATAGAGACAATTTGACTTCGTTTTGTTTCTTTTCTTGCCTGATTGCCCTTGCCAGATCTTCTAATACTATGCTGAATAGGAATGGTGAGAGGGCATCTTTGTCTAGTGCCAGTTTTCAAAGGGAATGCTTCCAGCTTTTGCACATTCAGTAGGATATTGGCTGTGGGTTTGTCATTAATAGCTGTTATTATTTTGATATATGTTCCATCGATACCTAGTTTATTGAGAGTTTTTAGCCTAAAGCACTCTAAATTTTGTCAAAGGCCTTCTCTGCATCTATTGAGATAATCATGTGGTTTTTGTCTTTGGTTCTGTTTGTGTGACGAATTATGTTTATTGATTTAGGTATGTTGAACCAGCCTTGCATCCCAAGAGTGAAGCCAACTTGATATGATGGATAAGCTTTCTGAGGTGCTGTTGCATTTGTTTTGCCAGTATTTTGTTAAGGATTTTTGCATCGATGTTCATCATGGATATTGGCCTGAAATTTTCTTTTTTTAGTTGCATCTCTGCCAGGGTTTGGTATCAGGATGATGTTGGTTTCATAAGATGAGTTAGGGAGGATTCCCGCTTTTTCTATTGCTTGGAATTGTTTCCAAAGGAATGGTACCAGCTCCCTTTGTACCTCTGGTAGAATTTGGCTGTGAACCTGTCTGGTCCTGGATTTTTTTGGTTGGCAGGCTATTAATTGCTGCCTCAATTTCAGACCTTGTTATTGGTCTATTCAGGGTTTCAACTTCTTCCTGCTTTAGTCTTGGGAGGATGTAAGTGTCTAGGAATTTATCAATTTCTTCTAGATTTTCTGGTTTATTTGCATAGAAGTGTTTATAGTATTCTCTGATGGTAGTTTGTATTTCTGTGAGATCAGTGGTGATATCTATTTTTATAATTTTTTATTGTATCTATTTGATTCTTCTCTCCTCTTCCTTATTAGTCTGGCTAGTGGCCTATTTGTTTTGTTGAACTTTAAAAAAAAAAAACTGGCTCCTGGATTCATTGATATTTTTGAAGGGTTTTCTGTGGCTATATCTCCTTCATTTCTGCTCTGATCTTATTATTTCTTGTCTTCTCTAGCTTTTGAATTTGTTTGTTCTTGCTTCTCTAGTTCTTTTAATTGTTCTATTTTTAAATAATAAATTAATTAAATTACTGTAACATTTTTATACACTTTTCAATTTTTTAAACTTGTTGACTCTTGTAATAATAATTAGCTTAAAACACCAGCATATTGTACAGCTATACAGAAATAATTTATTTCCTTACATCCTTATTCTATAAACTTTTTTTCTATTTTTAATGGTTTTTTCTTTTTAAATGTTTTTGTTAAAAACTAAGAGAAATACACACATTAGCCGAGGCCTACCGAGGGTCAGGATCCATATCACTGTCATCTATCTTCACATATTGTCTCACTGGAATGTCTTTAGGGACAATAACATGCATGGAACTGTCATCACCTGTGATAACAATGCCTTTCTCTAGAATATCTCCTGAAGGACCTGCCTCAGGCTGTTTTATAGTTAACTTTTTTAGAAGACATATATGAGGCCAATAAACATGTGAAAAAATGCTCATTATCACTGGTCATTAGAGAAATGCAAATCAAAACCACACTGAGATACCATCTCACGCCAGTTAGAATGGCAGTCATTAAAAAATCTGGAGACAACAGATGATGGAGAGGATGTGGAAAAATAGGAACACTTTTACACTGTTGGTGGGAGTGTAAATTAGTTCAACCATTGTGGAAGATAGTGTGGCGATTCCTCAAGGATCTAGAAATAGAAATTCCATTTGACCCAGCAATCCCGTTACTGGGTATATACGCAAAGGATTATAAATCGTTAAAGACACATGCACACGTATGTTGATTGTGGCCCTGTGTACAATAGTAAAGACCTGGAACCAACCCAAATGCCCATCAATGATAGACTGGACAAGGAAAATGTGGCACATATACACCATGGAATACTATGCAGCCATTAAAAAACGATGAGTTCATGTCCTTTGTAGGGACATGGATGAATCTGGAAACTGTCATTCTCAGCAAACTGACACAAGAACAGAAAACCAAACACCACATGTTCTCACTCATAGGTGGGTGTTGAACAATGAGAA